>WBNH01005051.1:0-15147 GCA_013401255.1 Urocolius indicus
CACCATGCTGTGGTTCTGTGATATTCTTGTGTATTGTAGCTCTATAACCCCCAAATGATGAACACTTCATAAGTCTGGATTAAACTAGTGAACAATGAAGACACTGCAGCTACACAGGCTGCTTTCTCTGGTTTATGGGAAAGGATGGGCTTGAAGAGAGAGGGGAGCAGTAGCAGTATCTTTTTCCAGTAATAAAAAAAAAAACAAAAACAAAACAACCTACATCAGCCGATAAAGAGGAGTAAATGGCTATGCAACAGCCCCCAGCTGCCCCCCAGCCCATAGAAACATAGAATGTTAGGGTTGGAAGGGACCTTTAGAGATCATCTGGTCCAACCCCACCTGCAGAACCAGGTTCACTCATGTCTTCTGGCTTTCTTCATCTGGGAATGTGACCCAGAGCCTGTTTCCAATTACTATGCTCTTGATTAATAAAGAGAAGGATGTGGAGGGAAGTGGCCATAATAAACACTCAGAGATACCCAGAGAGCTGCACCAATTGCATTTTCATTTCCATTGGTGCTGCTAAACACCCCACAGTGCAAGAAGCACAGACAACTAAAAGACTACTGCCCTGAAAAGAAAGTCTGTCAAGTAATAGTGAGTGTGCCTGTATTGAACTGCCATAGCCCTCATTTCTGCTGCAGGCAGACAGCAGAAAGCGTGGCTCAGCACTGACTCATCACATCAGTTTCCTCACACCAGGCAGAGACATTAAATGAAAGTGAAAAATCCATCCATTTTTTATTTCTGCTAAGAGCATGGCAGTGGGCACACCAAGGTTTATAACCAGGCTCTGGACTGGAAGTGGTCTCTGAAGGAAAGTTTCTGAAGACTTGAGCCAATATGTTCATCCAGAGCTGAATGCATAGAAGCACTTCATCACTGCTGCACGAGGAAACGGGTTCACAGGGAGGTGAAACTGCTCTCCCACAAACCACTGAGCCAAATCCTTTTTCCAGGTGTGGTAAAACCAGTCTCACATTCACAGGCAGAAAATCTGAACAGCAGCAAGAAACTTGCTCCAAATGCAGGTTGTTCTCACACCGATTCTGAACCTTGTGATGTGAGAGGAGTTGAACCTGGCTGTGCTGTGGTACAAGTGCCTTTGGCAGCACCTGTGCTCTTCAGCTCCTGCAACAGATCTAATTCTTCACCCCTGTAAAGACCTACTTGAGGATCTCTTAACACAACTCTGAGAGCATAAGCTCTTTCAGAACCTTAGAATCACAGCATGGAGGGGTTGGAAGGGACCTTTAGAGCTCATCCAGTCCAACTCCCTGCAGAAGCAGCTCCACCTAGATCAGGTCACACAGGAACGTGTCCAGGTGGGTCATGAAGCCCTCCAAGGAAAGAGTCTCCACAACCCCTCTGGGCAGCCTGTTCCACTGCTCCCTCACCTCACACCTTTTAGAAAGCTATTTCACTCAAATAAAATAACTTTCATCAACAAACTTCTTTTGTCTAAGCAAGCTCAGGCCCCAGCTGCACAGACCCACATCACACTCAGCCCCTGGGCTGCCATGAGCCCTGTGACAGATGTGGGGCTGGGATGGTGGGAGGGACACGTCCCTGCTCACACCTGGAGATATGTTGTGAAAGGTAGGAGCAGAGAGGGTTTTGCTTGCTTGTTAGGCAAAATCAAAGAGCTGCATTTAAGGAGAAGAGGCTCTAGGATAAAAAGCAAATAATCCAGAAATGAGGGGGAGGGGAGAATAGAAAATGCTCTGGTTTTAATCAGGAAAAGCAATTTAGTTGCAGTTTTCTGTATAATTCTGTTGAAGAAATAATTTATGCAGAAGAATGTACTTTTCTCCTGAGGCTAAAAAAAGAACAAGTGAGGCTCAGGGAAATGCCTGAGACTTACATGTGTTTGCTATTTAGCTGCATTTTTGACAATTCCTCATAGGTTGAATGATTTATCCTGTGAGCTTTAGCTCTGAAATGGACCCCTAACGAGAGTGTGCACCAACAAGTGCCCTCTCACGTGGGACAAATTGGTTTTGTGTGGATGAGGCCATCTCAAGAAGGCCTTTCTGGATATTCCTGGGGCTGTTGGAGCCCCTCACATCTCTGGTGGGGCAGCTCTGCCCCAGGAGCCATGCTCAGCCTCAGCTCAGGCTGGGGGCTGCTCTGGTGCAGATTCTCCTCCTTCCCTCACCTGCTCACTTGGGTAGATGTGGTTGTCCCTTGGAATGAACTTGCAGGATGTGGGAACCCTGTCAGAAATAGATGAAGATTTAGGCCAGGTTGTTTCGTTTCCATTGTGATGCTAAAGATAAACAAATGCTTTTTATTTCTTCAGTGTTTTGTGCAACAGTTTCTAGACCTATAAAATGCAATGTGGTGCTTTTCCTGAACAAGAGGAAGACCCAGGCTTGAGAGACTGACATTTTGGACTACTTAATAGGAAGAAGCTAGTTTTAAAAGTTACTTCTTTTCCCTGAAAAGTTATATTGAAAAGCTTTTATTCTAGATGTTTAAATATTAATTTAGAGATACTTGAGTGGAAAAGGATCATCACAAACCATCCCAGCAAGGCTTTGTCCATTTTTGGTCTCAGTTGATTAAACAAAAGTACAGAACTTGTGCATATGGTGGGTTTTGTAGGAGAGAAGAACATATCAAGAGGCAAACCACAGTCTTTAATCTCCAGACTTGGGCTTTTCTCAGTGTAGATCCAGTTTCAGACAATTGTTCAGTCCCTCCTGCTTAGTCTCAAGTGGTCTTTAGCAATCAGAAACAGCATCTGTTAATATTTAGTGATGGACTCTGAAGTGGCCTCTGCACGAGCTGTGGCCTCTGAGGGGAGGAAGAGACATCACATTGGTGACTTGGGAACCCGGAGGTAAGAGATGCTGAGGTCATGAGGGTAAGGGGCAGAGATGAGCCCTGAGACTCTGGAGTGCAAAGGTGTCTGGCTGGGAAGAAGCTGGAGTTCCTGGAGGGACTTTCTTCCCCTGAGGTATTCGTGCTCTGGAGCTTCTCCAAGAGCCTGTAAAATTGTCTGGGGCCCTGTTACTGCCCTGCAGAGGACACATGTCCCTACTCCACACACAGGGTTCATTCCACATCTCCTCCTTTGTGCTGCCATCTCACCAGTAGCTGGCATTGCTTTGGAGTCTGATAGGAAATGGACAGCTCTCAGTACACCAGAAGGGAGAAATGCTCCTGAGTCTGGAAACTTTAATCCCGCCTGAAGCCTTCAGAAACAAGCAGGAGTTTCTCAGAGGGAGGTTTGCTGGTGTCTCCTGCAGGGTGTGGAGGAGAAGGAGGGATGGCCAGACCGGGATGAGAGGACAGCAAGTAGTTCAGATCCCATTTCCACCAGTTAAGTCAAAACTTTGGGCAAGTCTCCATTTCTAGGCAGGATGTAATGTCACCCTGAAGCAATAACATCCCTAAAGAGATGCAATCCTGCCAGCTGGCACTTGTAACACATAAACTCCTCAAACCACAGGTGCTGTGGAAGCTCATAAGTCTCATTTTCTGTTTGTGGCTACCGTGATGATGTTTTCTGTTGGTCAGGGGCTTAATGAAATGACTGTGTGATTGTGAGGAGATATATAATTTAATTTAATCCCCTGTTTACTGCCAGTTTGATTTGATGATGCCTCACAACTGCTTGATGGTGACGACACAGACATGCATGGTTACAGTTCATAGCCATCTCACGGCTGGAGAAGAGGATATTTTTTCTTAGTGGTATTACTGTGGAAACTGTCATGTACAAGCTGCCTTCCTGCCCTGACAGCTGCAGCTTTGCAAAGAGCTGTGTTCTGCAGTAAAACCCCACTCTGTCTAACCAGGGGAAGATCTGTATTTTCTATAGCAGATCATAGAATGGTGGGGGTTGGAAAGGACCTTTAGAGAGCATCTGGTCGAATCCTCCTGTAGAAGCAGGTCAACCTAGATGACTCTAATTTTTATGGTCTATATCTGTGTGTTGTGACGGATGCTGGAAGATATATAAGGTGCAACCAGGATGACTGGCAATGCATTGGAGACTGGCCTCTGCTTGAAACAATGGATGTTTTGTGTGTATGCTGGTTAAAAAAAAAAAAAGAGAGACAGAAACCTTTTCTGCTTAAAACTGGACCTCTCTTCTCTGGAGAACAGTCTACATTCCTTCTTCATGTATAAACTGATGAAATGCATATAAAAACACTGGTAAAAAATGAGTATTTTCTAAAGGAACAGTGAACAAGGGATTAGGAAAATTCTTTTTTATGGTGATATTTTGAAATGTCAAATCCAGTGCTCCGTGTCCAGAGAGTCTGTTCTTATCCTTGGGAAAGTCTTCTGTTTTGCAGCCTTGTGTGTCTTTAGTTCAAGTAATGAAGGTCCCTTTTACACATCAATTACAACATGGAAATGAGCTCCATGCCAGATGAACACACTGAAGGTCATTGGCTTCATCAGAGCACTGGAAGCAGTTGCCGTGGCTGTGCCTGGCTCTGCAGATCTAACAGAAAACCTTGTTTCTCCACGTGGTACAGGGGGACTGCTGAAGGCTCTGAAAAGACTTGCATATGGAGCAGTGCCTCAGTTGAGTCATTTTTGGTAGTGGGTACAGGCACAAAGACATTATTAGTGCTGTATTAGCTTACTTTTAGGGCAATTTTCCCCTTGTCCTTCTCTCATCCTCAGCCCGGTTGATTTGCCTAATGGAAGCTGACAGTAAACCTCAACCCTGATTGTCAGATTTCTTTAGAAACCTCAAGGGAAAGAGAGGAAGGCAGACATTTGAGGGACAAAAATAGCACACATAATGAGCTCCCTTATATAGCCAAACTGCTTTTTTAATAACCTTCCTTCTTTCTCTCTCTTGCACAGACAGACACACCAAACACACAGCAGCTTCAAACAACAGGAGGTGCTTTGGGTATCGAGGCTGACAGACAATAGATGGATGTGTCTGCTGGCCCCCTGGGTTATTGCTTGGTCTCTCTGTGGAGATGCACCTTGGGAAAGCCATTTGGAAACAATCTAAAAAAGTGATCTCTCCTTTCCTAGTACTTATCTTGAACTCTAAATTCTCATCTCAGACATGGCAGTCTCACTTGATTCAGGTTGTGTCACATCCCTTTGGCATGTGCAGAGACTGTCACTCTGATGTGGAGCTTTGGGCCATGGTGCCAGTTGTGAACAGCCTGTGCTTTTTACCTCCAGCCAGGGAAAATGCCTTTTTTCCCCCAAGAAAACCATCTTTAAAACAGGAAAAGAGAGTCAGACAAGGCATGTAAAGGAAGTTATCCCTTCATACACTCTTCAGAACTTGGACATGACAATCTTTAGCTTTTGTGCCTGAAATAATCTGCATATGATGTTATAGTCTATGAAATAGTCTTCTTGAAGTGGGTTGTGGGTTTGTTTAACTGCTCCAGAAGTGTAGCTGACAAGCAGAGAAAGCTAAGCTTATTTATTGACTTTCTGTGTCAGAAGATGTGGTGGAAGATAGAGGAGTTTGGTTTATTTCAGAGTATATCTGCTTTTATCTGGAGGTCCTGAGAGAGGACAAACTTTTACAAATAGTACTGGAGATAACAAGCTGTACTTCTAAGATCATCCCCCTCTATTAAGCAGGATTTCTTACTCACTCCTCACTTGCTCTGGAGTCTTATTTTATGGTAATGAGTGGACAGTGAGAAGAATTACTGAGCACAAGATGTGGCACATCTTTTATAGCAGAGAGGCCTCACAGCTACAAAATACTTGAGCTACATACTGTCTTGCCCAATGGAGAGATGCAGCTTCTTCAGGGGTGGCACAGAGCAGGTATCCAGCCAAACTAACTCACAGAATCACAGAATCTCAAGGTCTGGAAGGGACCTGGAAAGCTCATCCAGTGCAACCCCCCTGCCAGAGCAGCAGCACCTAGAGCAGGGCACACAGGAACTCATCCAGCTGGGTTGGAATGTCCCCAGAGAAGGAGCCTCCACAGCCCATCTGGGCAGCCCCTGCCAGTGCTCCCTCACCTCAACAGGGAACAAATTCTTCCTTGTTTTTCTTTGGAACCTCTTCTGTTCCAGCTTGTGCCCGTTGCCCCTTGTCCTGTCATTGGCCATCCCTGAGCACAGCCTGGCTCCAGCCTCCTCACACCCACCCTTGATGTATGTGTAACGTGAATGAGCTCACCCCTCAGGCCCCTCCAAGCTGCAGAGCCCCAGCTCCCTCAGCCTTTCATCAGAGAAGTATTTAAGCTCACATGCTAGTGCAGCAACTGAGATGTGCCAAAGGTATGGAACAGTAGTTGTAGTGATTATTTTTCCTTTACTGCAAGGAGTCTTAATTTCACTGTCAGATTTACTTCCAAGAAAGAATTTAAAAGGAAGAAGAAACTTGTCTATTAATGACCTAAATGCTTTTGAATGAGACTGATCTTAAGAAGCAACTTTGCTTTTATCCTTTGGTTTTTCAGCTTCTAAATGATTCTGCCAATGTTGCCTATGCATTGGGAGATAAATGATGTCTGAATGTCATCAAAATGTTAGATAGCTCCAAAAACATCCCAATACATTGTGTAGGTAAAGGGAACACAGGGATGAGGTATAGTACATTTTGTGTTACCTCAGACATTTAAATCCATTTACTGTTTATGTCTTATATTTATCTATATTCCAGAACTGTATTATCTCTATTTGTGTGGATTCTTATTGTTTCCCGGTGCTTTTAGACTGTAAATTCAGGCTCAGATGGATGGTTTTTTGTCTTAGATACATCAAATTAGCTCTTCTGCATCACAGATAGAGCCTGAATTTTCTTTCAGGCATGTATGTAGGATAATATATCCAGCTCAAAACCAGGCTGGGGTGAAGCAAAATGCCAGTTTGAAAGTATTTCTCTGCCTGTGTTGGAGAGAGTGATTTCCCAGTCTCACAAGAGCTGATATTATTAGTCAGAAAGTAGGTGACGTGTGTGCAGATGCTGTGGAATTTTCTGCTGCATTAGGCCTGTGCTGCTGTGTGCTTCAAGAAGCCTGTCTGTGTTACCCATTCTCCAGCCCAGCCTTGGAGAGAACCTCCAAAAAAAGGAAAGCAGGACAAGCTTTTAATGCCCATTTTCTACCTTCCTTCTTTTAATCTCTGTCCTTTTCTGCATGTTCTTCCTCCCTGCCCTGTCCACTGTCTTCTCTTGCAGCCAATCCTGCAGGAGGGGAATTGTGTCTGCCAAGCTACTTCACTCAACAGGCTCAGCTTTATTGCCATTGAAACTAAACTTCCTTCTTGCAGTAATATGTAGAAAAAAAAGACCTGACTACTCTCCTCCACCTCCAAACCCCAGGTGAGCACAGTGCTCCTTAGATCTCCTCAGCATTTTATACTGCTCTAGCCTCTGCTGTTTTTATTGACCAGTCTTGAAAGTTTGTTATTGGAAGTGGAAGAATTTAGTCTCTATTTCTCTAGCTAAAATGAAGAGGAAGCTCTTACCAACTTCTTAGCTTCTGTTAGCCCCTCTCATCCTCTCTGCCTGAGTGTCATTTTAGTCCTAGTTAAATCCATTAAACCCTGGGAGATGCTCCATTTTAAAGGGTCTGAATGCATTGCTCTCTACTGATCCAGGAGTTATAATTACTAAAACAAATGTCACTCATATAATCTTCTTGAAAGAGCAGAAATTTATCTATAAGTCACTCATGTGGCCCAATAGGGATGGTTTTACTGCAGAGTATTAGGAGGAAAAAGCTCTCTTTGGAATCCAGAAAATAAATAAATATCAAATTTGATTGTTACATCCTTTCAGAAGTTGACACAAAGATTGATGGTTAATAAGCATATGTTCTTAATTTGCATTGCAAAACATTCAATGCACACTACAGGCAACCATCAAAATAGTCAGCTCCTTATTTTGCTAGCCTGTTTTTTTTTTCCCATTGTCTACCCATGGGTAAGGAACTATATATCAATAAAGGAACACTGCAAAAATCTGCTGAAGAAAAGTAAGTAACAGCTTTCAGCAGATATCCTCCCTTCCCTGGGCTGGTGCCAGGATTGGTGCCTCCCACTAGCTCAGAAAGACAATGGACAATTTATTCTGTGCTGAAAATACTACCCCTCATTTCTTGATTTTTTAGCAGCGTATATGCACACAAAATCATAGAATCCCAGCATGGTGGGGGTTGGAAGGTACATTTAGAGATCATCCAGTCCAACCCCCCTGCAGAAGCAGTTCCCACCTAGATCAGGTCACACAGGAACGTGTCCAGGTGGGTCTTGAAGCCCTCCAAGGAAGGAGCCTCCACCCCCTCCCTGGGCAGCCTGGGCCAGGGCTCCCTCAAACACTCAAACAGTTCGTTCTCATGTTTCAATTGAACTGTTTGTGTTCCAGCTTCATCCCATCACCCCATGTCCTGTTGCAAGGTACCATAGAAAAAAAGTTCTGCCCCAACCTCCTGACACCCACCAGTGAGATATTTATAAGTATTAATGAGCTCCCCCCTCAGTCTCCTCTTCTCCAGACTGAACAGCCCCAGGTCCCACAGCCTTTCCTCGTAAGGAAGATGCTCCAGTGCCCTGATCATCTTGGTGTCCCTGCACTGGCCTCTCTGCAGCAGTTCCCTGTTCCTCTGGAGCTGGGGAGCCCAGAACTGGCCACAGGACTCCAGATGAGGCCTCAGCAGCTCTGGCAGAGCAGAGGGGCAGCAGAACCTCCCTTGACCTGCCGTCCACACTCTCCTTGATGCATCTTCTTGATGCACATGCACAAAGTGCATTTCAAATTCAGCAGATGGATGAGATGATAAAGAAAAGGCAAGCTGCTGAAGAAAGCAAAAAAGTTATTGTCTTTGATTTGTGGATTTGTTCTAGTACCAGAAGCTCAGAGGGTTCTTTGATAAGGGCCCTAAGTGGTTAGGAAGTAATGAACTATGGAGAAGGAAGGGTCAAGAGGTGCTGAGATTAGATCTTGGTGACTGAACAGGAGCTAGTGATGAGCCAATCTGCATGAAATGCTGCCTCAGTGGCAGTTCCTCAAAACTGTTGATTTATTCCTGTTATTTTTACATTTTGCTTCTAAAGAGCAAGGTACAAGGGATTAAGCAGCCAGACAGGGACGTTTTCACTTAATGTTTCATTAGCTTCTGAATACTTCTGATTGACTTCAAGCCAGTGACCCATCTTTTCCTTGTTCACCTTCCCAGAGGTTCATATTTAAAAGAAGATTCATAAAACATTTCTGTGTGAGGGGAAAAAAAAATATACTGGGTTAATTTCAAAGTCTCTTTTGAACTCCCTGAGATTTAATCATTGAAAAGTCTGTGAAAGGGAACACCTTTATAGCTACATTAGACCAAAGAAATCGTATTGCAGGCCTCAAAAGTCTTCAGAATTGTTTCCTTGTCAGGGATAGCAGATCTCATACTGAAATTTGTTTCTGTTTATTTCAATACCCATGTTGGTTGAAAATTTCTTGTTCCACTTGTAATTCTATCGAGTTTCAAGCAAAGACAGTTCTTAGCAGCAGTAGTGGTCTTATCACTGTGATGATCTTGGGCTGAAAGTGAGGCAGGATTTAGAGTTAGTGCCTTTCAGTTAATCATCCACCACACTCATCTAAAGAAAGATAATGCCAAGCAGCCTGTGATGGCTCAGATTATAATTCTCTGTGATTAATATATGGAAACCCTAACAGTACCCTTGGGCTATGGAGTGAATTGTTACATGCTGACATCAGAAGACTCTGTTCAGGTCCTTGTTAGATTTCTTTTATTTTTAACCAAGAATAGATGGAGAAAAACGATTATCCCAGTTTTATACTGGGGACACAGTTACACTGCTGTGTACTTGCTGTTTGCTCAGGATATTTGTCCAAGGGAGAGCACTTGCATCTAAGTTGCCTGAATCTCAGTGCTGTTGCCACAGGGCTGTTGTCCGACAGCTGTGTTTTTGGTATTATTTAAGCACTAGTTATAAAAAAAATTACTCAAGAACTTCTAAACACCTGATCTTGACAACAAGTAGAATACCAAATTCTGAAGGCAGCTTTGACAACCTCAGCACATCTGCAGGACAACATGTTAGTATAAGGATGTTTTTTTCAGGAGAAAATGAAGGCTAGTATAGAATACTAATGAGTATTTCACAGATTATCTGTGATATCTGGCTATATTCTAGCTCTGTAAAATGCATAGACTAGTTAAACTTTGAAATTCTTCAGTGCTATTTGGTCAAATGTCAACTTTTTTACATGATAAACTCACTGACCCTCTGGCAATGTGTATATTCAGGTAGTTATTTAGAGCTTCTGATGCTGAACAGCCAGACAACATCTTGATGGATGTACTAAGAAGCTCTGTGTTTGCTGTATTGTGGAGCCTTCAAATTGATAGTCCTTGAAATGTTTCAGAAGACGTTTTCCTCTCATTCTCCTCTTCTAGATTCAAACCCAGGGCTCTAAGAACTACCACTTGCTTTGTTTGCCCTCTAATATTTTGTGCTTGGCAGCTCTTGTTTCTTCCATTCAACTTTCCTCTTGATTCACCTACAAAAGGCCGTGCATGTTCTTTCCCAGGTAGGAGTGGTATCCATCAGTTCAGTTTAAATAAGTAAAGACAATCTGTATTCTTTATTGGAAAAACGATGAAGTGAGATCTTGACTTGCACTTGAGATGTGAAACTGCTCATTTTCTCTGGTTGTATCCTGACACATAGGTCTGATTTCACTCTGTCGTGCAATCGCTCAGATGAGCTGAACACAGACACGGGTGTTGCCTTTGCCACTCCAGGTTATGGCCTCACAAGACAACCATCTGCATGGGATGTGCATTTGGATGCCCAGGCAGGTGTCACAGGACCTGTTTGTGTTTGTTCTTCCTGTAGGCAGCTTTGTTCCACCAGATTAAGCTGAGATTCTTTCCAGTCCATGAACTTTGGTGCAAGCAGCCATTGTTACTATTTGTCTAATACTGGCAGTGTGCTGGGGACTTGTGCCCAGACAGAGTTCCTGTGCTTCCCTGCACATGGGCTACAACAATCCCATGTAACTCTGGGCTTGGGGCAGAGGGGCTGGAAAGCTATGCAGCAGAAAAGGACCTGGAGGTGTCAATCAACAACCGGCTGTACAGGAGCCAGCAGCGTGCCCAGGGGGGCAAGAGGCCAAGGGCATCCTGGCTGGGATCAGCAGTGGGGTGGCAGCAGGAGCAGGGCAGGGATTGTCCCCTGTGCTGGGCCCTGGGGAGGCTGCAGCTCCAGGGCTGTGTCAGTGCTGGGCCCCTCACTCACTGCCACAGGGACACTGAGGGGCTGCAGCGTGGCCAGAGCCGGGCACAGAGCTGGGGAAGGGGCTGGAGCACAAGGGTGCTGGGGAGGGGCTGAGGGAATGAATGGGGGTGTTGAGGCTGGAGAAGAGGAGGCTGAGGGCAGCCAGGAGCCCTCTCTGACACTCCCTGACAGGAGGCTGCAGGGAGCTTTGGGTCGGGCTCTGCTCCCCAGTAACAAGTGACAGGACCAGAGGAAATGGGCTGCAGTTGCCCCAGGGGAGGTTTAGGTTGGACATTAGGAAGAACTTTTTCCCTGAGAGGCTTATCAAGTATTGGCACAGGCTGCCCAGGGAGATGGTGGAGTCCCCATCCCTGGAGATATTAAAAGACTCATAGCTGAGGTGCTGAGGGCCATGGGTTAGTTCAGTGATGGGATTGTCAGTGTTAGGCTGGTGGTTGGACTTGATCTTAAAGATCTTTTCCAGCTGTAATGATTCTCTGATTCTGTGTTCCTCTCATGTGGCTGTAAAATGATTGGGCAGTTTTATGAGCTGGTTTTGATTACCAGACTCTAGTAGTACTTATGCAGAAGGAATTACTCAGGAGTACTGGCTATTGTCCAATGGATGGAACAAGACACTTATGCATCCAGTCCAGACTTGTCCTATCTCTGGGTAAAGATCCATTGTGCAGTTCTGAAGGGAACTTGTAGAAAATTCACCAATCCAAGTGTATTAAATCCCAATGGATTCATCTGGGTTTTCTGGTTTGTGATGGGTCCTTGAAGATGTCAAATATAGCTTCAGGTATGAGTTTCAAATAGGCTGACAAAGAAAGAAGGCAGTTTGCATAAAAATTAAGTTATTATGCAAAAGTTATTAGTGTTGTTATGTTGTTATTACTTCAAGCTCCAACCAAAAAACCTCTGCTCCCCTTAAACTGTTGTCCGTGATCTGCTGTCTGGGCACACTGGTGACTGGAATAAGTTGAAACGGTTGTTTGGAATCATTTTAATTCCCACCCTCAGAGGAGTTGGACGGATTGGGTTGGAATTTGTTTTGTGTAAAGCTCTGTGTTTGGATTGTTCTCTGGTGACTGAGAGATGCTGGATGATGGAACTGCTCTCTGTGAGCCACTGGGCTATGGGGTCACCATAGGGATTCTGTGAGCTATGTATCTCTGATACAACGAAAAGAGGTGAAACTTCATCTTTTAATGCAATGAAAAGCAAACAAACACCTTAGAAATGGAGGTGACTGAAGTGTTTCCCTGCAAGAAAATGACAGACACTTTGAGTTGTGTATTTATTTTGATCTCACCGCCTGACCCCAGTGAATTCTGACTTTATCACCACCCCAGACACAGCTCCTGATGACTTACAAGCCTCAAGGCAGGCCAGTCACCTGAACTGAATGTGCAGAGTTGCAGAGGAGAGGACTCTTGCAGCACACAAGTGAGAATCTGCCCAAGTCAAATGTACAACAAAACGACAACCTTGTTAATTAACATCTGTTCTGTGCCTGATAGGTAGGGCCAAGTCTACCACCACAATAAACTGCTTGGCAAAATGCTGAGTGACCTTCCCATCCAGCTGCCCCTGAAGGCCTCAAGGGTGTTGGTGGGATCCTGGGACACTGGGTGTTAGGTCATGCAGATCCTCCAAAATGCTCTAAGTATCCTGTCAGGTAGGCCAAGACTAGCATTATTGACTGCTATTTGGTTTACTTCAGGCTCAGATGAGACAAATTACCAACATCACAGTCCCAAATCAGCCATCTTTAATCTTTTAAGGCTTCCCTTCCCCCAATGGCACAATGCAAAAAGCTTTGGTAATTATGCATCAGCCCATCTTCAGCTGCACAGCTCTGCCTTCCCAACCAGTGCTGCCAGGCTTTCTCCTCCCTTGTTACTCAGCCAAGTTTCCTTTCTAAATCCTCTTAATTGGCTCATTAGTGTAACCTGAGGCTACCTGTCCTGCTTGGCTGATTCACTAATGAGACTCAGCTGCCTTTTCTCAGACCCAGACAGGCTGGAGAGGGATCTGTAAAACCTGGCCATGGGGATTTCAGAGCTGCTCCTTCCAGTTCCCTGGTAGCCCAGCCTCTCTGGTAGCAATGTTACTGGTGGCTTTTGCTCAGGCAGACATCTCACGTAGAATGATAGGGGTTGGGAGGGACCTTTAGAGATCATCCAGTCCAACCCCCCTGCAGAAACAGCTCCCACCTAGATCAGGTCACACAGGAACGTGTCCAGGTGAGTTTGGAAACATCCAAGGAAGGAGCCTCCACACCCTCCCTGGGCATCCTGGGCCAGGGCTCCCTCACCTCAACAGGGAAAGGGTTTGTTCTTATGTTTCAATGGAACCTGCTTGTGTTGCAGCTTCATCCCATCACCCCTTGTCCTGTCACTGGATACAACAGAAAAAAGTTCTGCCCCAACCTCCTGACACCCGCCAGTGAGATATTTGTAACTATTAATGAGCTCCCCCCTCGGTCTCCTCCAGATTAAACAGCCCCAGGTCCCACAGCCTTTCCTCAGAAGAAAGATGCTCCAGTCCCCTGATCATCTTGGTAGCCCTGTGCAGGACTCTCTCCAGAAGTTCTCTGTCCCTCTGGAGCTGACATGCTCCCAGTGGGCGCTACTCCCCTATTTAGGCAGGGACTTTGTCCCTAAAATCTCACCTGTTGGTAGCTATCCTAATATACAATATGCTGTATATACAGAGTGGTTATTGCTCCTGTGCCTGTAAAACCAAAGAAAGGGTGTTTGTGCCAATTCAAATGCTACTTGCAAAGCATTTCCTTGGACATCTACAAGAACATTTGTTCAAAGTAGTTGTATATTGAGATTTCTATGACTGAATTACCAAGGCCAGCACTAGGTCTATCAAACTTTTGGTACCTTGTTGTGAATACTCTTGTTCTAGGCCTTCTGTACCATACTCATCTCTTCCAGGGGATGATGGAGTGGCACAGGCTGCTGAGGAATGCTAAGATGAGAGTACCTGAGCTCATTGCCAGGCAAAGGGGAGATGATGACTTTGGAAGCAGCAATACCTTCCAGACCTATCTGATGGACAGTTACACTCTATTGTTCTGGCAAGACAGAGGTTTGACCTTTCTCTACCAAAGCCACCCATGTAAGTGTGTTGCTCTGTTACTGTATTTTATGTGCTCCCTGGAATCTTGAGAGCTATACAGTGAGGAGCTCACTTGAGATAGACCAAGCCAAGGCTTTACATCTATTTCTCTCTTGGAAAGTAGCTCTTGTGTTCGTTCAAGACTAACAGTGAGAAGGTTGGCAGAGTCCTGGTAGCTTGCAGAAGTGTAAGCCAAACCTCAAAGCAGCAATTAGAGCAAGCAGGCTCATAGCAGTTGTAACAAAACAATTGTTCCCATCATTTTTTTGGTGGCCTGATCACACTAATGGAGCCTGAAACAGCTTGCAACAATAATTGCTACAATTAAAAAAATGTGAAATGAGAGGTCATGTGCTTGCTTGGACTAATAGCAAGAAATATTCGTAGTATGTTACAGATCTCAGTTGGAAGGAAAGGCATGATTCTGTGATCATGGGAAGCACCCACGTGCCACATCTATGGAAGTGGCAATGTGAGGTTGGGGTCTGTCAGATGAAGATCTTCTTCAAAGGGAGAGGAAGTGTCCAAGCTGTGTGTGTGAGGCAGGGCCACTCCAGGGAGTCATCTTCAGGAAAGGTAAACTTGACCAAACTGTTGAGGGAAAGCAGAACCTACAGGAAGGTGAAGTCTTGAAGAGAATTGTAGAATCACAGCATGGTGGGGTTGGAAGGGACCTTTAGAGCTCATCCAGTCCAACCCCCTGCAGAAGCAGCTCCCACCTAGATCAGGTCACACAGGAACGTGTCCAGGTGGGTCTTGAAGCCCTCCAAGGAAGAAGCCTCCACACCCTCCCTGGGCAGCCTGGGCCAGG
>WBNH01005051.1:15157-37814 GCA_013401255.1 Urocolius indicus
CACAGGACTCCAGATGAGGCCTCAGCAGCTCTGGCAGAGCAGAGGGGCAGCAGAACCTCCCTTGACCTGCCGCCCACACTCTCCTTGATGCCCCCAGGCTGCCATTGGCTTCTTGCCCATGAGGACATGTTGCTGCTTGTGGGACAGCACGTTTATTATTTAGTCTAGCAGATCACAGGCCAAGAGACAGTCTGATTGCTGTCTAGAAATATCATATGGGAGTAAAGAGCAGAGAGAGGAACACAGTAGCTAAATACAAAACATATACATTAACCATGCATGAACTGATTCTGGAAATCAGACAGCATTTAACCATTAAAGCATCAAGATTCTGGAACAGAGCAGCATTCATGTCAGAATACCAGGAGCAAAAATACTGTCTGTTTCAAGATGCACTTTGAAGCATGTGTGAAGAAGATTATGTGAGGTAGTGGCCTCTGCTCTGAGGGCACAGGGCTCAGTGACCCATCCATTCTCTGCCAGCCCGGTGATTCTACATTCCCACGTAGCCATTGCTGTCATCATCCAAGAGGAAATGTGCACTGACTGAAAAGTTGTTTCTCTTAAGATGCTTTCTGGTTCCTCACTGACCAGACACACCTTTGAACCAGAGGACAGGGAATGTTTGCTAGAGAAATGGAGTTTTTTTCAAAGCCTTGATGTGATATAAATTGGCAGCTCCTGCAAAGGGAGGGAATTTAGGGAGGTGCAAAGAAGCACTGAATGATTCAATGCAGAATTAAGCTACTTAACAAAAAGCCTTGGAAGGGACGTGAATTCTCATGCTCCAGTGTATAGGTGAAAGTCTGCTACAAGGGGATTAGGTTGAAGCCTGGAGTAGGTGGTGTGGGGTAATGTTATCCCTTATTTAGCTCCTGTAAGGCTTAGTGCATCCTCACTGAAGCACCTGATACTGACTATTGGCAGAGAGAAGGTTTTGGATTAGATTTCATGAGCAGCATGGGAGTCTCCAGAGTCCTGTTATTTCCAACTCTTTCACCCCGTAGCAACTTGGAAGTTACACAGGGCAGGAATTTCATCAGGTTGTGAGTTCCAAGGGATGATCCTGTATTGCTCTTAAGGAAGCTAGAGCCTATCGTTTGACAAAAAGTAATTCTTTCTTTTCCCATCTGCCCTCTAGGGCAGAGACTTTGGTTCTCACTGTTAGAGAAATATACACCAGCCAGATCTGCCTGATTCAACAAAGCTGCCCAGGCAGAAGAGCCTTTATTTGGTGGCTCACAGAAAGGGGAGTAGGGGTCAGCCTGAGTATTGACATCAGAAATGCTCAGACTGTGGCCTTCAAACATGTAGCTAATAAAAGCCTAACCCTGCACTCCCAGCAGCATCTCTCACCCCTTTGCTGACATTAGCAGTGCAGGAGCACTTCCAGCTGCCCTCAGCAAGGCTCCAGCAGCGCTGCTGGCGTTGGGCAGCACGGGCTGGGCTCTGCCACGCTGCTGTGAGCCCCTCCTGCACTGAGCAGAGCACAGGGCAGCTGCCTGCCTGCCAGCACAGGGAGAGCTGCTGTGCCATGTGGTGTGCAGAGCTGCTAAAGGTGTGATCCTTCCCTTGGATTTTCCTCTTGAAATTTCTGAGCAGGTCCCATGCCTCAGAGGCTGAAGCTGCTGCTGCCTTTGGGGAAACTCCCCTGAAAAGTAATATCTCATCTCCAAAAGACAACAGTCACAGTACAGCACATCAAGCACCGGCTTTCATCATGTCAGCAAACACTACTAAATCACACAGCACATCATTTAAGACAAACACTGTATAAGGGCAGGTAAAATAACAATACAAAGCAGCTCTTAAATTTCCCTGGTGTCAAAGCAAGGCAATTGTATTGGCAAGACTCCAGCTTCTAAGGTGCACACAGTGTGAAAGTGACTCACTGCAGACAGGCCTGGGAGTACAGTCCCAGCATTTCATGCCTCCTACATCATATGGGGACAATTTATCCATGGACAAGGGAGGCTGTTGTAGACCAAGAGTCTTAGTGAAATCATGAAACGATTAGGTGTAAGGGGAGGTATTGATTTCAAGCCAAATGGCATGATCTTCCCCTATACCAATCTCTGGTTCATTTTCTGGTTCATTCCATGTAACAGGGAAGGAGAAAATTTATAAGGAGGTTGGATGAGTGACTCACAGCAGTTGGTGTTGCCTTGTCTTTTCAAGAAGTATGGAACTCCAGTATCACTGTTTGGATGTGGAGAGAAGTGCTGTTGGCCAAAAATGCTGTGTTTTGGATATAAGCCTGTCTGCTTCACCTAGCTTCTAACCTGGACTAGTTACAGCCATTTTCAGCTGGATACAATAGCCTACATTTCTGTCCTCATCTGTTCTCCAGATTGTGTGTGGCTGACACCTTTGTCTGATAGATGAAGTGCTCAGTCCACACCTAGAAATCGTGTCACCTGAAACCAAAGGCACAATGGCACTACTTTGCATTGTGACTCTATGTGGTGAAATTTCCTGTGACTTAAGTGGGAGTGCTGTTAGGACATCACTGTATGCTGTCCTGTGCTCCAGTTCAATGTGTCTCAGCTTCAGACAGGTCTTGCTCCTTTTCTCCTGCTTATTGTTTCCTGCCACTTTTAAGATGACTTTGGGGATCTAGCTAAGCAGGGATTAACTCTTTTGTGAACACCTGTCACCAAAGAGGGGGCAGAAGGTGACCTGTAAGCATCAGAACATGCATGTCCAAAGTTACCTGATCAGATATGATGGTTTGCATTTATTGTTATCAGTAGATAATTCCTCTTTCTGGAATGATGCTGAACAACTTGCTGTTCCAGACCAGTTCCCTTGCGTGGTAAGCTGTATCTACTCATTATACCTCTCTTCTCATGTTGAAATGCATTTTGCCATTGACATGCCAGGATATTAGATGGGCACAGACTGCTTTGGAATAGAAGCATTTAAAACTCCTTTTGTGCTTGGTGGCATTTGTTATTCATTCTTGTTCTCTGCAGGTGGTGGAGTAGCACTGAGTAGCTGCAGGCAGGGATGAGGAGTGGATGGGAACAGGTCCTGAAAAGTCTGAATGAAAGAGCAATCCCACCCAAAGCAGCATGACTTGGGCATGGGACAGAGAAAGAGTCAATATGTGATTTCCACATTGTGTAACTACAGCAATTAGTTCTGCATTGATATAAGATTAGCCACTTCTTTTTAGTGCTACCTCAGTAAGTTTTGGTCTTTTCCAGTAGTTTTCTGGGTGGAATGGCCTTATCCCACGTTAATCAAGGAGAAGAAACCATCCCAGTGCAGTCACTGATAAGCAATTATAATGTAAAATAACAGCAATGAACTCAAATTGCCCCTCACTGCCCATCACTGCTCTGCTTTTTATAGTAATAATATAGTCCATTAAAACCTACAATCACTGTAATGTTTATGCATTATTGGGGAGATAAATTGCATAATTCTCATTTTACAATTTAAATGTAATTATGAGCTTACTAATGACTAAAACCTGAATTTGCTAGACTATCAGTTTTTCTAACACTTGCCAAAATTATAGGTAATTACTTAGAGCTTATGATAATTATAAGTCCATCTTTTAAATAATTAATGTGCACTTTCATGGTACAAAACAGCCAGTAATCAAACGACCTCTGGCTTTTACAGCAAGCCCATGCAATTAGTCTTATTGTGTGAGTCTATAGAAATGTACCCATTACAAGAGTCTGTTAAGTTGGCAGGCTTGATATTGATGGCTGTTGCATTTTATGGTACCAGGCAATGATTAACACTCAACAGCCTTTAGAAATGTGGGTAAGGACAAAATCTGAGTGCATTTTCTGACCCAGGGGATGCAAATCCAGGAAAGTAATTACAGGTGAGAGGAGTTGGAAGTGAAAATCTGTTGCCTTTTGGACTGTCAGATATTCAGCTGAGGGGATTTCTCAAGTCCATTCATCTTTTGCATCCTTTGAATCAGGCCATTAGCCCAGGAAAGAACCAGCAACCTGTCCCGAGGTTGTATCAGACCAATTACTTGGATTGTGGTGGCACCTATCAGGTTGCCTCACTGCTGCCCTAGGGCAGGTGCTGCAGAAGAACAGCACAAATGTTTTTTCTTCTGGAGTCTCAAAATTTAATGGGATGTCAGTGGGAAATAGATAACTAAATAGTGGAGCTCCCAAGTGTCTGCTTGCCAGGTGCATCCAGCCCAAATTGATCTAACTTAGTGCTTAGTGTGCTTAGTTACCTGGTGATGAAGCTTTCTTGGGAGCCTGGAACCCTATGTACAGATGCCAGAAGGCACAGGACTGACTTGATTGGCTTCATCTGAACTCATGTGACAAAAACTTTTGTGAATTCAGCCCTTTTGCCCAGCAATGCACCGTGTCTTCTCGGTGCTTTCAAAGTTCAAATAAAAGACCTTTATTAGATAAAGCCAAAGCTGATGGTGGCAGTGATTGTGGCGTCTACTGTTTGCTCTGCAAACCTATCTCCTAGACAAGAGTTTTACAAGATTGTGTTATGGAAGAAACAAACCAGAAGGACAAAATAACTCTACAGAAGGCAAATGAAACCTTAACATTAGTGTCAGCACTTTCACAGTCACAGAATCACAGAATCTCAAGGGCTGGAAGGGACCTGGAAAGCTCATCCAGTGCAACCCCCCTGCCAGAGCAGCGGCACCTAGAGCAGGGCACACAGGAACTCATCCAGCTGGGTTGGAANCACTGGACATATGGGTCTCAGCAGTGGAACTAGTACATTTTGGTCCACTATAAATATAGTGCTGTCTTTTTAGTAGAGGTGGTTTTGTCAAACTCCAGTTAGTCAGCTCAAGAATCTGCCTGTTGCCTGCCCTGTCTCCATGTACTGCACTCCTCCCTTAGCCCAACACCTGTAACAGGGCTGCCCTCTCAGGAGACATTGCCATCCCTCCTGATCCCACCTTCAGCACCAAAATGTGACAATGAACAAGTCACTTAACCTGTTTGGACCCTAGTTTATCTGTCTCTAAAATAAGAATTAAGGTAACAGTTACCTAGCATACCAGGGTGATGGGAGGATTGCTGCAGTATATAAGTGCAAAGTAATTATGATTATCATTACTTTCATTTACATGTATAGGCTGTAATTAGCTGTGAATTGTATTGCATTGACTGTGAATAATTTAAAAGCTGTCTTCATAAAGATGTCACTTTAAATGTTGTTACATTTTGCATTTCATAATACCGAGGTTTAGCTTTTCTTTCCCTTTCCTCACCCTCTGATAGTGATATATCCTACCGTGTTCCTTTGTTAGAGCCCTACATGTAAAGCAGTCTATTTCTCATCCTATTTTCCTGCATTTTAGACTACATTAGAATTCTGTGCTGATTAAGGAGTTAATTTAACACTGCAGGATGTTGCCCTGGCAGATTCCTCCTGTGCAAGCTGTGGGAGGGAGCCCCCAGCTCAGCACCCCACTGGTACTCATGGGAGGTTCTTAGGGCACTTCATGCTGTAGATGTGCTGGGGGTTATGTGTATCCATAGCTCTTCTGACAGCTCTATTGAATAGCCACTGCATGTTTAATTTGTGACTCTTTATTGAATGTGGAAGGATCCTCCATTTTTTCCTCTGCATACCCTGCAGTATGAAGGAGTAAGGAAGAAGGAACAATGGCTGGAGACTCATTCTCTGGGCCTGTGTCCTTTCAAATGCTTCCTAAGTGCCTCTTTAAGCCTTGCAAACCCATGTATCATGTGTGCCAGTTGCTCACCTTTTTCTAGACATAGTCTCAAGCTGAATGCAAGAAGTACTCTGTGTAGCAATTCCTGTTCCCTTGGAACTGAATGGATTTGGGGAAAATTCAGCCTGGAGAAGGGAAGGCTGAGGGGGGATCTCATTAATACAAATATTTTAAAGGTGTTTGTCAAGAGGATGGGGCAGCACTTCTTTCTGTTGTGTCCAGTGACAGGACAAGGGGTAATGGAAAGAAGCTGGAACACAAACAGTTCCACCCTGTAAACATAGGGAAAGACAATTTTACTGTAAGGATGAGGGAGCCCTGGCCCAGGCTGCCCAGGGAGGGTGTGGAGGCTCCTTCTCGGGAAGTTTCCAAATCCATCTGGACATGTTCCTGTGTCCCCTGAGCGAAGGGAACCTGCTTTAGCAGGGGGTTGGGATGAGCTCTACAGGGCCCTTCCATCCACCACCATGCTGGGATTCTGTCAAATGAGACACATACTCCAGGTTGTTGCAAGACTCATCTACAGTTATGACCAGGTTCATCCTACTCAGAGCTGGAGCAGTTAAGTTAGGAACGTGGCTATCATGGAGATCCTTCTATTCTGAGGAAGAACAGGCCAGACCTAAGCAACTACTGCTTAGTACTTAAAGTGTCTCAAGTGCTTAAAAAAAGCTGAGCATCCATTTTCTTGTGCTGCACTTTCTGAAAACATGGGCATCTAAATTGCTTAAAAGTCTGAAATTGGTTGGGTCTGATCTATGCATACATCTACTTGCTGCTGGAGATGGGAGCAGGAGCTACAGCATGGTTCTCCTGACACTCGAGGATTTGTCTTCTAAGAACATAGCCATCAGTAGGTTTTTGTGATCTGTGAATCCCAGGAGGTCAAAGCCAGTTTGTTTAGTGACCCCAGACTCAGAGCCTCATCTTTGGGACTTATTTGACATTTTATGTTGTGAAAGTAAAAGTAATTGTGCTTCTTTAAGGAAACACAGACACACATGTTTATAGCCTGGCTTCCTGAGATGGTGGAACACTGTAGTAGTCACTTGGTGCACCCTTGAGTAGCTTCCTTTGATGACTTCAGGGCAATGAGAAGACCACTTGAATTTATTGTGAAGGAAACGCTGTTGTTTTCTAACACTTGAGCTACATTTGCAGCTGACAATGCTATCCATCACTTCAAAGTAGCTTGAAAAAACTCATACTGCCTACAGGAGTATCTGAAACTCATAGTCGTCTAAATGTGTTTGTCCCTCTGAGGAAGGGAGGCATGATGCTGTCATCTCACTGTTACCAGTGAAGAGAGAAGCATAAGGAGCCTGTGGAGGAACGCACACTTCAAACAGAGCAGGGCTAAGGAGAGAGGGGGCATCTTTAAACACTTTAAAAGGGTAATTTGTCCTTGTTATTTGAGGTAGATAGAATAAGGATGTTTAAGCTTTATTCTGCAGCCAAGGAGATTCAGATTGTGTACTATGAAGTATATGGTGAGCCTTGGGAAGCCCTACAGCCAGGCAAGTGAGTGTCTCTGAGACATACCACTGGGACAGAGGCAAATAACTAATGGGGTAGGTAGGTTATAGGTTGTCTTGAAGACCTTTCTGGCCCTGTAATACAGAATTGACTGGATCACTCATGCTTTAAATCCCAGGTTAGTTTCTAATACCAGGACCTGCCCTTTCTACATGCTGAAAAATGCATAATTTATGTATCAAATCTGGGGAGAGATTTATCACAGAGTGATACAAGCTAAATGCAAGCCTCTGAGTGAAAGGAACAGGGCTTTGGGCCAGGTAGCTCAGGAGTGGCTAAAGATTTTGTTTCTTTTGATGTTTTAAACAACAGTTTTAGGTTAGAGATTCTCCATCTGATCCTGCAGCCATCACTGTGAGCTGCTACTGAGCACAGCAGTGAGCTCCCCAACAGCAGAATAAGCTAGGGTCAGGCTGAGGACTGTGCCTTCCTCTGTTACAACAGCAGCCTGAGTATCCCCAGTCTTTAACTTCCAATTAAAGGCAGCATCTCCAATGAAAAACCATTTAGGCTTTTCCTGGAGCTATGAGTCAGCTTTCCAAAGTGATAACTGAAACCTGAATTGTGTTCATTTGTTTGAAATGACTACAGGAAATGAAGTTACCCTGCAGGTCTATTCACAATGATACACCCTTGGTTTCTCTTCCACTGCAGAAAAGTGCAGTGATAACCTTGTAGGCAATGCTTGGGTATCTCCCAGGAATGAGGTGGGCGTGTGTCCAGCGTGCAGCATTGCCTGAATCTATTTAGCACGCTCAAGTGTAGAGATTGAAAGAAATCAAGAGTTGTTTACAGTATCTATAAATGTGAATCAATGGCTTGTTAGTCCATGCCAGCCTCATTAAAATTAACTGTATCTGAAAGAGTGAATGATTTTATGGTGATGGATCATCCACCTTGAGTATGATGCTATTAGAGAAGATGTAGAACCTGGGAGAGCAGTGATAGTAGCTCGTTTGAGAAGAGCATTGCCGGCAGAATGCTTCTGTGGTTAATTACGCATGCTGAATTACTGTGGAGAGAAAGGGCACGAGCATCAGCTGGCCTAACCTGGCATACTTCTGGTGGCTTTAGTGGAGGTGTAGGGATTTACATCTGCTGAGGATCAGGGTCTGATCCAAAGCCAGAGATGAGGTCCATGAAGAGACTTCTGGTGATTTCAGTGGGTCGAGATTACCAGTGTATGTACTCACATAGCTCAGCCACCTGTGCTGGAGAGGTGCTAGAGAGGATCCAGAGAGGGGCTACCAAACCAGGAGAGGATTTGGAGCACATCTCAGATGAGGAAGGGCTGAGGGATCTGGGGCTGTTGAGCCTGGAGAAAAGAAGGCTCAGGGGAGACCTTCTCACTCTCTACAACCACCTGAAAGGAAGCTGCAGCCAGGTGGGGGTTGGTCTGTTCTCCCTGGTAACCAGCAATAGAGGAAACAGCCTCAAGTTGCTCCATGGGAGGTTCAGGCTGGATGTGAGGAGGAATGTCTTTGCTGTCAGGGCTGTCAGGCACTGGAACAGCTGCCCAGGGAGCTGCTGGAGTCACCGTCCCTGGAGGGGTTTCAGAGCTGGGTGGGTGTTGCACTGAGGGAAATGGGCTGGTGGGTGATGGGGCTGGGACAGAGGCTGCACTCCATGAGCTGAAAGGTCCCTTCCAGCTGAAATGATTCTATGATTCCAGAAGCCTCATCACACAAACAGTTTTGCTTTCAGTGTGAATATTGCTCTTCTGGACAGGTAAGGCTGCAGTGAACATCTTAGAACAGGGCAGCTCCTCATCTTCCTGGATATTCTTTTATTCACATGTTCTGTCTTCATCTTCCTGATACTGCATCAATATTGAAGTCAATGAGGGCAAAAAGAATTAGAATAAAAGATGGGTCCAAGAAGAAAGGTCTTGCTCAGTTTATTGACTCATCCTGTGGAGAAGGTAATGTTCCTCACATAAGAATAGCTATACGAGATTCAACATTCTCCTCTCCCAAAACATGACCTGGTGTGGAGACTGAGACATGAGTGCACCTGGACTTTGGTTTTTGCCCTGTTTTTTATCAGTGGGGTTTCAGGATGCTGCTTGGGCTGAGTAGACAGTGTAGTGTTATTCCTGAGCAGTCCCATTTCTCTGCTGCACAGCAGGAGTCGTGTGGCTCCATTATATTTTGTAAAGGGAGGCTCAGAAACATCTCTCTGAGTTCCTGGCTTGAGGAACAAGATAAGGAGAATATATTCAAGCACCTTTTTATTTAATTAGCACTCTCCCAAGCAAGCTAAATGCGAGTAACTCTTTGGGGCACCAGGATTCAGATCACATCTCCTTGCAGACAGGTCTGTTGGAGCTGTAATTAGGCTAAAGAACTAAAATCCTTCACTACATTTTACAAACTGGCTGGTGAGGTTTTTTTAAGTGCCCACTTACCTTGAAAACAGAATCCTTGAAATCTCTCATGTTAGAGGCTTGAGCAATTGTAACTTAAATATCTTAGAAAAGAGTGGTTGGTCTCAGTCAGACCCAAAATCTAATCAGACAGATAGCTGTGATTGATGATCTGACAGATTATAAAGGATGGTGAAGATGAAGTGTAGGAGAGAAGGCATGAGATGACCCTGTCCCTGGTACATCCTCCCACCTCCAGGCAATTGGTGGTTTAAAATTATTCTGGCACTGGAACAGGCAGTGCAGCCTCAGCAGCATTGTGCTGGACCTCAACTGGTTCCTGCAGACAACAGAGTTTAATGTGACATCCCCATTGATAAAAATGCCCTGCCCTGTGAACATAAATTAGTGTCTCCACTCACAAGTTGCAGTCTGAGAAGGTGTATAAATACAAGAGGGGCTTGTAATTAGAAATGACAACCTGTGGCTCTCATCTCCACCTCTAAAACCTGCTACAACCCTTTCACCAAAAGCCTCTGGAACAGTGGAACTGTCTCTTTAATTAGAAATGTATTAATAAATCCATCTTGTTCTCTAATCCCCACACACATAGTACAGTGATTCATTAGCACAGGAAGAGACAATTTAGATTTCCTCAGATAATAGCAGCTGTCACTAATCAAATTAAAGGAGGAAGTGCAAACCTGAAGTTGGGCAAACTGGTCTGGCAGAGAGCGAGGTGACAGGCTGGTGGGCAAAGCCTTCTTCCCAGCTGAAAGAAGGAGTGAGGCTGCTGGCAGAGAGAATTCCCAGGGGCATCAGCAACTGCTCACCAAAAGAAGTGCTCCCAGTGCAGGGACAGACTGTGGCCAGTCTGAGAGCCTGAGAGTGTGCTTTGAAACGTGCAGAAATAGCTATTGCACACAGTGCTTTGTGCAAATCCTCCTCTAGACACAGAAACACTGAGTTTGGAACCATAAGTACATATTGCAGAAATGATCAGCTGTCACTTGCCAAGGAGTTTGCTCATGTCCTCAGTGGAAGCCCCTCAGGGATGTGATGCTACCTGGGCAATCAGGAAAAAAGGAGGAAAATGAGTTGTACTTAGCTTTTCTAAGAGAAGAATGCAAGGTTTGGGGGTTGGATTGGATTTGGTTTGATGTTTTGGTGGTTCAGCTGGTGCCAAGCAGCGTGAGCTGGTACTGATGTCAGTCCTCATCAGCAGTACAGCAGCATCCAGGGTGCAGCAGCAGCAGCTCAAGCTCAGAGTCTTTCCTCTGACAGGCACCAGAAGCAGATACCTTAGACTGTAAGTGTTGAAACTCCTGACAGACAGATGAGGAGCCAGTGACTCACAGGAGCCCACACTGAAAGCAAATATTAAGATTTCTTCCCCATTTTGACAGCCATCACCTTTAGACAGCCATGATAGACATTTGTATTTCCAATGCCTTTTCAGATCTTGGTTGCATTTCCTTCAGGAGCATTCCATGGCCATGAGTGCTGTGGGCTAATCACAGGACAAAAATGCCTCTTTTTTGCTGGTTCTGAATTTTTCTCCTTTCAACTTCTTTTTGCAAGCTTGTCACTGGTGTGCTGTGCCAAGAACAAAAGGTCTCATTGTCCCTTCTCCAAGCTACTTGTGATGTTATCTACATTTATCACAGCAGTTCTTGTGTGTCCTGTTTGTGCAGCAGTGATGTTTGTATATGGAGAGATATGCTGTTAATTGGCTTGGCTCCATGTAAAGGATGGGAGATTCAAGGCCATGGTCACCCTTTGCAAGCTGGGTGGGGTGGCAGGTTGTGTTACAAACCATGTGCAGGGCTCTGACCCTGGGGTGGAGATTTGCAAGCTCACTGAAAAAAAAAAAAAAAAAGAACTCTCTGGGTATCTTCCCAGTTCAAACTATGCTGAAAATTGGTGAAATCTCTCTTGTCTTGTTTTGGTAATGATGTCAGCAGTTAAATATATGGCAGAACAGGAGAAGCATGAGGCATGTGAGCCCAGGCCTTGCTGCCACTTCTGCTGTGCCATTTCAGCCCTTCCACACTTGTGCCACGTGCTCTCCCCTGCAGCTGAGCAATTCCGTAGGTTTGCCTAACGTCTAACCTTGCCTGTGTGCAGTGAGAGCAGGAGATCAAAGGAGTGAAAGTGCTCCCTTTGCTAGCACTTCAATCAGTGATATGAGCAATTAAAAGATGAATTAATCTAAGTAAGATGAAAATGCAGATTTTCAACAAGAGCCCTGTGAGTCACCTTGAACTGGTGCTTAGTGCTGTTTAGCCTGGCTGATTAAAGACATTTACACTCTATTAAAAACTTTGCTGTTCTAAGGTGAAAAACACCTTGTCAGCTGGATGTCCTGCATGCCTGCCATAAGAAGAAACCTTTCTATTGACTGGCTCATCTGTTAATTCAGAATAACTTAATAGTGTCACTGTGAAGGAAAAACAAACAGCCCAATTTTGTGTGGCAATGTGAGGCAGTGGGAGCCTGTTTCTTCCCAGCATGGTAATGATGATAGGCAAGACAACAGCAATTATCTTTGCCTTTGTCCTGAGCTGATTGTCTTAGGCTCTGACACTATTGTCAGGCTGTTTGTCTACTGCTGTTTGTACTTTAGGAAGCAGGAATGTGAAAGCAGTGGGTGGGAATTAATGTCTTGGGGGTCACTTCTGGATATGTGAAACCATCTGAGCAGCTGTTGATGCCATGGCAGATGTTCCCCAGTGGGCCTGGAAACAAGAGACCATGCATAGCAGTGAGAGAGGGAGTTGTACTTAGCTTTTCTGAGAGAAGAATGCAAGGTTTGGGGGTTGGGTTGGGTTTGGTTTGATATTTTGGTGGTTCAGCTGGTGCTAAGCAGCGTGTGCTGGTACTGATGTCAGTCCTCATCAGCAGTAGAGCAGCATCCAGGGTGCACCAGCAGCAGCTCAAGCTCAGAGTCTTTGACAGGCACCAGAAGCAGATACCTTAGACTGTAAGTGTTGAAACACCCAACAGGCAGATGATTAAAACACAAGACCAGGCACTGTGGCCCCACATCAGGGAGAGAGGGATCTACCTCCCCACGCATGCTCTGGCTTCCCTTGGGGTGAGCACAGGCAAAGCTTCTGCATTGTTTTCCCCATCCATAGCGAGACCCCAGATGATCACCCCTTTGCAGAGCACATCAGAATGCTCAGATGAAAACTGGTTGTGAAAAACCCAGATGGTGTTGCTGGGGGCTTCCACCATCCTGCAAAGCAGGACCTCTCCTGGGGCACTGCACAGGACACCCTTTGCATCAGGCAGGGCCAGTGGAATTCTTGGCACACAGGTCAAGTGAGACCATTGGTGAATTTATCACAGCTTTGTCTGGAGACAGATGCTGTAATACCCATAGATGGCATTCACAAAGCAAGCTCTGGCTCCTTTTGCAGATAGAAAAGCAAGATGGGTTATGTGGAAATCCCTGCTGCTTTTCCCCTCTCTGAATGTCAGGCCCTACTTCTGGGTTTAACTTGTAGGGCAAAATGAGGCTGAGTTATTCAGGGAAAGGAAAGGGGGTAGTAGGAAAAGAGGAATCTGTGATTGTGGTAGATAGTGTTTATTTTTCCTTGATGATAATAATGTGTCCTCAAAATAGGAGCTACTGGCCCAAGTCCAACCCTTGGGAAAGGCTGAAGACTGCTTCTTCCCAGAGTGTGCTGGGGGTGTTTGTGAGAGACCTTTGGGCTGTGACCAGGGCAGAGCCCAACATGGGGAGGCCTCAGAGTGCAGCAGGGAGCTGGTGCCCACAGGGTCAGGGACAACACCAGGCCTCAGCAGTGGCATGGAAAGGGGCTTCCTGGATAGCCAGACCACCCACAGGCTGCTGGGCACAGGCCAGCGAGCTGCTCAACACCCCACTGAGAGCAATGCCTAAAGGAAAGGGATCTGTCCCTCAGGAACACGGTGGGAACCTTTATCTTATCCACACAGTCCTGAGTACTGTACAAAGAAAAGCTGTTCTGCTTCTCATTTGAAGAAAACCTCCTTGGGTTTTTAACAACTAAAACCCTTCCATGGGGTCCTGGTAGTTAGTGGAGGTGTGGGCAGATCTACTGAGAGATCTGACTGTCTGAGTTTCTGTCCTCCTTGGGGTTTCTTTTCTTAACCCAAGAACATCAGACATGTTCTAAAGCATCTTCACTGCTCTCTTCTGGTCTAGCCAGTAAATACCACGAGTGGAAGCACCTATGGGGGTGGTACCTCCTCTCCCCTGGGTGACAGCAGAATTGATGAGTGCCCAGTTGGACTATGAAACAATAGAATAGTCTGTAAATTGAGATGAACTTCAGTCTTTTTATCCTCTCAGAAAATAAGAATGGATGTACTGCGTAGCCCTACAGGCAAAAGGCCACTGCTTGGCCATCCTAATGTGGGTGAAAACGTTTCCAGTGGCTGTGGGGAACTCCTGGCTTTGGAATGCCAAAGTAAACTTCTGTCAGAAGGAAACATTCACACAGCAACCATGGAGATCTGTAATCAATAATAAAACTTGGTGGAAACAATAATGCACTGGGAGAAGTAACACTGTTCATGCCAGTAAGCTGCAGGTGAAAATGTTTAATCCCTTTCCCTCAGCTCTATTACTGATTATTTTTAACTGTACCAAGCAGTGAAGATCTAACAGAGGATCCACTGACATGTGAAAGCCTTTTAACTGCAGTTGATACTGAATTACTTTTAAAATAAATCTCTTGATTGAAATCACTTGGAAGGACTGTGCTAAGCAGATTATAATGGAACTTATAATAAACACATCTCCCTGAACTAATGCTGTAGGATAAAATACATCAGGTTTCTGTGTTAACCACCTAGCCAAGAGAGGTAAATGGAATTTAAACATTGCTTCTGTCATTTGTCCATGGGAGTGAGAGACACACTTTCTCATTACAGGTACTTTAGGGCTATGTTTAAATAAAACACGTTCTGTTGGCTTGCCCTTGAACTCTGTCCCCTTTGTCCAATTAAGCAGAACCCTGTGAAAGAGAAATGCAGCTCAGAGCTCACCCTGCAAAGGGTCGGGCATTGTGAGGACTCAGATCTAATCCTGCCATCATGAGGGGTTTGAAAAGTTAAATCAATTGTCTGTGGAAAATCAATTACGAAGAGGCCGGTTTGCCTTTGTGGCAAATGGAACCCATTCATCTGTGGAGTGCTTTCCTGTTCAGAGGGAATGATATTTGAGGTCTACAGCAGCAAATGTTAGGAGAGAAACCCAACGACTTCCTACTTAATGATAAGCAAAGTACCAGCCAGAGCTGCTTTCAGCCCGCTGAGCTCCATTCTTCAGCTAGTGATAGCACTTCTTTTGCTGTCATGTCTCTTGTGCTGACACGCTTCAGGCGCTCCAGTAAATTCACTGATCCTTCTTCACCCTGTTATTCCTGTGCAAACATGCATTTGGTTGACAATGCAAGTTACTGCAGCATATGCCATAGCCCAGCAAAATCCCAGCCAGGAGAGATTTCACTTGAGACTTGATTTAATAATTGAAAAGTGTTGTTGAGCATTCACAAATTGTCGCTGCCATCAGAGGCTGGTGGGTGTCGCTAACGGGGAAACTCTCATTAACTTCACTAGCTTCAGAGACAGGCCTTAGATGCAGGTAAGAGTAAAGGCATCTCAGGGTATTGAGCACAGGACTCGCTTATTAGAGGATATTGCAAAATACTGATGCTGTCAAAGGTTTCCACACTGTTTGGTTCTAGCTTTGCCTCTGTTAGAAGAAGAGGCAACAAATAAAGTGTTCAGAGCAGAAAATTGCAGTGGTATAAAGAAAAGGAATAAGGAAACATTTCCAGCTATATAGCTCTTTTGGATAAATCTTTCCAGATATAAAGGGAACAAATTAATTATGAGAATGATGAGGCACAAGCACAGAACCAGAGAGGTTATGGGATCTCTATCAGTGGAGACATTTAAAACTGACAAGATCCTTGGCAACCTCATCTAGTTGGGACAGCTTTGAGCAAGAGTTTGGCTTAGAGACCTCCAAAGGTCCCTTCCTACCTAAATCATTCAGTGATTCTGTTTCTTGCTTGGTCCCACATCCATCATGCAGATATGCAGTAGTAAGAGAATGTACAACAGATAACTGTCATTGTGAGCATGTTCCAGTTGTTGATGTGTTTTTAACACTCTCCAGTGCTTGGAGATTGTTCGGAACAAATAGAAATCCCCACTGAAGCAAGTTCGTGTTGACAGTAAGTGATTTGGCTTTCTTGTGCATCAGATATCTCCAAGGGAGCAGAGTACCTGAAATGTGGTACCTGAAATCATTAAACCAAAGCTTTGAACTGTGCATTTGTTTTCTCTGAAAACCCAGCATTGACTCAGTGTCTGGCAATAGCTGAGTGTCTTGGCTTTACTGATTAAAGATGGAAATGTGACCTGCTGTGAAAGACCAGCTTCACTCTAAATATCTACCATTCACCAGCTTCACTCTAAACATCTACCAGTCACCTCATCAGCCGCACTGCCCAATCTTGGAGCAGAGATGAGCTGTGTAAACCCAACAAGAGAAGGCAGGTTCTGGCCTCTTCATTAGTTTTCCTTCCATCCTTCATTATTCCTTTAATTTCCTTCTCCTGGGGGTATTTTTCAGGATGTGCCATACTTGATATGACACAAGTGAGCAGTAAAGCAAAAATTGTTGCAGTCATTTTGGTTATGGAGTGCCATTAAAGTTGTCATTTATTTGCTGTCATTTAATTGACAGAGCTTGAAGTAGGAGAAATTGTCAATGGATTTCTGCTGCTGGGGATGAAGTATGGAATTTAACATCATACAGTGCCAGGGAAGAGGAAGCACTTCAGCTTATCTCCATTGCACAGGAACCATTGTCCTGCCATGATGTTACACTGAGGCTGCAAGCACTCCTTGGCTGTACAAAGTGCCAAGACAAAGGAAGAAAATAGTCTGTTTGTTGGGTTAAGTCAAGCACAGACAGTGTAAGCTGAGGTAGTGGTCAAAGAACAGCAGGTTGACTCTTCAGGGAATCCTTTTAATAAACAATCAGTTCAGAAGGGAAGGCTGATGGAACTGAGAATCGTATTTCTTGTCTTCATTACAGCTTAAGTAGTTATGGAGAAAGAGGAAGGGCAGAAAAGGATGAAACTCCACTTCTGGATGGTCAAGCAGAAGCAGCAATGAGAGATCTATCCATGGGAAAACCTAATTCCTGTAAAGAAGCATCCAGAGTGAAAAACAGAGAAGAAATCATGTAAAGGTAAGCTGGAAAGAGAGTGGGAAGAATGGGTAAGTGCCAATTCATAGAGAATTGCCCAGGTTTTACTTTCCCACAATTTGCTGATGTGTGGAGTATTGTTGAGGTGACTTTAGAGCAACACAGTTCTCATATGAAAACTTACCACAAGTGATCTGCTCTGAGGATTCTTCATGGCAGCACCACACAAATCCTACAGAAGGCCCTTCTCTCTTACTGCTTTTATTTGTCAAGCTGTAGAGCAAACATTGTAATTAGGAGTTGGTACAAGTTAAATTGATGGCCCACTGCTCTGTTTTTAATTAGAATCAGGCAAGCTTGGTAATCTCCTAACATGTCCAGGAAAGCTGGATGAGTGTCTGAATGCACCCATGCATTTTATTGATTTGAGTTAAAAATTCAGCCAAGTCCTGAAATGAAACCCATAAAAACCAAAGCACGTTCTGGGATTTGAGATTCACTTTTATACACAGAACACCAGTGTTTCTAAACTTCTTGCCCTCTGGATACAGAAGACAGATGAGAATATTTAACACTTAATACCCAGTATCTTATTTAGAGAAACAATTATTTCAGAACAGAGTGAGAGACAAGGTTTTATAATTGCCTATTTCATACCAGTCACTACCATGAAACCATCTCTGGGACAGAGAGTGGAATTTATCCCTCCTCCAGCTCAGAACACAATCTGTCCCACTGAATTTGAAGCCCAGCATGGGAATAAATGTCATCTAGTGGCTCCAGTGGCATTTGCAATATATCTCACATTTTCTGTCATAGTTACTGGAAAATACCAAGGTATTTCAGAGATCCTGGCATGGTATTGATTGGAAAGTGCTGCAGGAGAGTTGACTTTAAATGCAAGCAGTGTGTAGCAAAGGATGTGCTGATGCTTATAGCACATGCTGATGGCACAGAAGGGGCTTCTATGCAGAGCATTACCTCTGAGGAAATAACTCCCATGTCTCTTTTTGAAAGCTGAGATGGAGCCAAAGAATTACATGTGCAATACAAGAGTTTCCACTAAGGCATGCTTGAAACCAGCCCCAGTCTGGGCTTGAGTCTGACCTCTCCAGATGTTGTGATGGACATGAGGCAAGCTTGGGCCTGACTTGCATGCAGATACATGAGATCACAGCTATCAAGAATGGCAGTGCATATCTAGCCTGAAGTTCCTCAGAGTCAAGCTTTCTGCTGTCAGGCCCTAAAATCTCATTTGACTTGTGTTTCCTCTCTGCTAAGATGAGTGAAACCTCTCTCTGTGGCTGCTGTGGTCCCTGGGGGAGAAGCTGTCCTCATCTCTAAAACTCATCTGAGGTAAGGGTAGATCTGGCCAGCAGCACAGAGCTCATGGTCTTGCAGGGTTAAACATTAGAGTGACAGATAAGAAATTGAGGCTGGCAGGGGCCTCTCAGTCACTTGACTCTTCTGAGACCAAACAACCCTTGACCCTCAGGGATCCTCAGGAATGGATTGCTGATGGCTCTGTGATGTGATAGTGTAAAGGAGGATAGAAGAAAGCAGTTCTTAGAGGGTAAAACTGGGAGGACAGCAATGTTATGCTGGTGCCCCTTTATCTTGGAGGGCATTTTTACAGTGTGCAGAGCCCACAGTGAAAGCCCTGCTCCATGGTCCTGGCACTGTGATGTTGTAAATCCACTCACAGCACCAGTGGCACCTTCTAAATAAGAAGTGATGCTCAGTTAACCATTGCTGCTGCTCCCTCTTTCCCCAGCTCCTGGTGAAAGCTTAACATGATCTCCCTTGTATCTCCTTTATGATCCCAACTTCTCAGCAGAGGATTTCCTCAGTTGTTGTGCTGTATGTGCTTGAAGGAAGTGTTTTCTTGCTCGCTTTCTTGTGCCTGCTGGTTCATGCACTTCCCCTCTGCTCTGCCATGTTGCACCTACTGTGTTGCCACGTTCTTCCCTGTTCATATTGGGAAAGTGTCTTACCTTCATTACTCCTGGCTGGTAAAATAAGAGCCACAGCACAGAAGAAGCTGATGTACTATCCAAGAGTGGAGTAAGAAGTGTTTTTATGGGATGAGACCATAGTAAGAAGCACGAGGAACATACACTAACTGCCCTTTAAGCAACTCAAGCCTAATACTTTCCTGCTGTTAATTCTTCATTTTCCTGAGCTCTACATCCACAGCACTAGTGGAGTTTGGGGAGGTCAGGGCTATGTTGGCTTAAAAATGGTAAATGCTTTAACAAACTGATCTGTACAGGTGGTGATGATGGGACAAAGGGCTGCAGTTCAGTTGGGGAAGCAGCTCTGTTTCATCTGCAAGCCCATGTCACTGTTGCTCGGCTATCTCCTCTTGCCTAATTAAATTGTCTGTGTGCTTAGGTGGAGAGAGATGCAAAGTGCAGACCCGGTGCACGGTGCTTACATAACCTAAGTGATTTGTGCAGCAATCATTGTAGGAGTTAGCTAATGGCAGGGTACGGGGCCTCCCGCTGACTTTCCATTACCTTGTAATTTTCAGCTTGTTCACTGTTGCAAGCAAGCCCCTCTGTCTTGTAATTCCTCCAGCTCTCACGTCTCATCTTCTCCAGGCTTGAAGTACATAAGATGCTTTCTGCTGGGGGATTTATTGAGATAAGTTATTGAAGTCAAGCAGTGAGGCAAGCATCCAATATTATGCTATTCATCTCTGAATTGATGTTCCCACTTTCTTTTGAAGGTCTAATGTAATCACAAACAATTTGTTTTGTATATGTTTAAAAATTCATAATTTTCTTGTACAATGGAAAAAAACCCAGCACTTGTAGCTCATTAGTGGTGGGATTCACAAAACATCTGGCTTTTCTTTCTGATGCAATTTCTGTGTGACTAAAATCCTGCCTTCATTTTGAGCAGTTCAAATGAGGAGGTACAATCACTCTGCCAGAAACCCATTAAATGTGCCCATGAGTCAGCCTGAGTAATCTTCCAAGCATGTTTAAGAGAATTATCAGTGATTTTTTTTTTTTCCTCTGGCAGCTTCTGAGCAGCTTTGTGAGGTGTGAGAGAACCCCCTTCTAAGGATCCTCTCACAGGGACGTCTCTGCTCCTTTGGCTCTGGTTTGGCTTCTCTGTTAAGCCCCGTGGAGCTCCGTGTGCTGGGTGTTGTACAAGCACTTCAGGAAATTCTGCTTGTTAATGAGCTTCCACCTTAGAAACAGTGAAAGAAAGGCAGTAGGATTCATAGAATCAGAATCATAGAATGGTGGGGTTGGAAGGGACCTTTAGAGCTCANACCTTACAGCTGATTTGTTAACAGGGATGTTTAAGGGCCTGATTTACAAGTGCACCAAGCACATAAAATCCTCACTATGTTGCAACTCAGTTCAGGGGAGCTTAGTGTTGCTGGAATCAACCAGACCTTGGCCAGTCTCACTTGGAAAGTCTGTGGTCAAGCTGGGAATTAACTGAACCTTCTTCTTCCCATTCCTTAACCACAAGCCAGCCACTTGTTTTTGAGGAGCTGACATTTTAATGTAAGCTTGGATGTTTGGAAACTGCAGATGAAGAGTCAAGTGCCGATCACAAGCAACATTACTGGTGTAAAGCATGAGCAAGGTCTTTAGGGCTTACTCCAAAGCACACTGGAGTCAGAAAGAGTCTCTTCTGATTGTCAAGTCAGGAACTTACTATTGCTGTGTCTGATGTTAAAACTGTTGCTGCTGTGTACTACTAACAGAATAGTGGGTTTCTTTCAGGGCAGCAAATCACACTGCTCAAGTTTATAGGGAAGAAAATGTGACCAGAGAGCCAAATTGACACAAATGGTGAAACATCCTGGATCTGCCACATCATACATTAAACAGGATATGTTTCCTTTGCAGAGGTTTTTTACAAGGGCAGGTAATAGTAGGACAAGGGGCTTTAAATTGAATGAAGGCAGGTTTAGATTAGATATAAGGAAGAAATTCTTCCCTGTGAGAATGGTGAGGCACTGGCACAGGTTGCCCAGAGAGGCTGTGTGTGCCCCATGCCCTGGCAGTGCCCAAGGCCAAGCTGGATGGGGCTTTGAGTAAGCTGAGCTAGTGGAAGGTGTCCCTGCCCATGGCAGGGGAATAGAAATGAGATGAGCTTTAAGGTCACTTCCAACCCAAACCATTCTGTCATTCTATTGAGTTGTTCCTGAGAGTTCTCTCTTGAGGTCAGAAAGCAGCTGTAAGCCCAACAAGCTACATGTAACACTTCAGAGGATGGGTGTGTACCTAAGGGACTCAGCAGCAGCTGCTGCTCCCTGCCCTGTCAGACAGCCCGTGTGGGTTTGTACATTTATCGACCTTAATCCACTTCCAACCTAGTGGAAACTTCAGAAATTCAATGAAGATCTGCGTCTGCCAGGGCTGAAGCTGAGCTCTTTCCGTAAGGGTTTCTGTTTCCAGATGGATGTGCAGGACATGGTGGGGACTGTCCTTTCACAGAGAGATGCCCATGCTCTGCCTGATGTTCATCCTGCAACCATACTGCTTTGATTTGCATTACAGTTCATATGTCTTTGGATATGGAGATGTACCACTGCTGAGGCACAACCTTATAGTGGTGGTGCTAGATCATGTCTGCCTCCATATCATATCTTATTCTATAGAATAAATTATAATATATAGAAATACTTATTTCCTTTCCTTTTGGCTGCACATATATATATATGTCTCCCATGAGTCTGGCAGGTTGCAGTTTACCTTCCTCGAGGGAAAACCTCATTTCCAAGGTGCGTCCACTATTTACAGTGTCCTAAAAACAAGTTTCACTGGTGTGGCCCATCACTTGTGGAGCCTCCAACTGTTTGATCTTTGATCTCCCTCACGGTGATCATGTCAGACAGAAAAAATTACTTTCCCAGAGGACTTTGTGTTTGCTGTAAGGCAAAAGGGATTTACAGGCAGCACAAAGTCAAGCTGAAATCAAGCTGAGCACAGGCTGCTGGTAGGGGCTGGCTTGGGAATCAAGTGCCAGGATCCCAGAGCCATACAGTGTGGACACAGTTAATGAGATTTGGCTTTCTGGCTCCTATGGTCACTTCTTAATGTCTTCTTAATGTCTCTTGTGAAATATTCCAGCTAGTCAAGGGGCTCTTCTTGCCATCCTATGTTTGGGAAGGCTGCTTGTCCATGCTTTGTACTATTTGCAAGTTATGACCAGGGGCTTGTATTAGAAGTGCTGTAGAGAAGCCAAGGCTATTTCTTCCAGCTGCCCAGAGCTTCCCCTGCCAAGCCATTTGCTGGTCTCAGGAGAAGGTCTGTTCAGCCGACCATGCAGTGCGGCTGGTGAAGGTGACAGAGCTCAGCTGATCAGTCCAGACCTGGTTGTGGAGACAGCTGAGGATGCGGCTCCTCATTCTCCAGACAGTTCACAGCATCTGGGAGGGACATTTTTCTCTATTTAGATGTGGTTGAAATGATGCCAACTGCCAAGCTAAGAAACAGCAGCTTTAGCTGTGAACTAGAACTGTAATTTAGGAGCTCAGTTTATTCTTTGATCATTAAATGTGTCTGGAGGAGGCTGTGTCCTCTGTTGAAGAGACCTCTGTGTGTCTATCACACTTGTGTGCTCTAGCAAATCTTAGAGAATCACAGCATGGTGGGGTTGAAAGGGACCTTTAGAGCTCATCCAGTCCAGACCCTGCAGAAGCAGCTCCCACCTAGATCAGGTCACACAGGAACGTGTCCAGGTGGGTTTTGAAGCCCTCCAAGGAAGGAGCCTCCACACCCTCCCTGGGCAGCCTGGGCCAGGGCTCCCTCACTCAAACACTGAAATAGCTTTTTCTTATATTTAAATAGAACTTTTTGTGTTGCAG
>WBNH01005051.1:37898-56826 GCA_013401255.1 Urocolius indicus
CTGATGCCCCCAGGCTGCCATTGGCTTCTTGCCCACGAGGGCACGTTGCTGCTCATGGTCAGTTTATTATCACTCAGCACTCCCAGCTCTCTCTCTTTCCTAATGTTTCTTTCCTTGCTTTTAGACATCAGCTACTCATTCACTCAAACAGGTTTTTCCCAAACCCTTTTAATATCTGTAAAGTGTGGTGTTACCCAGCAGTGGGTCCAGCCAGAGGCATTTTTGAGGCCAGAGCAAAACCCTCCAACAGTGGAGTTTGCAGACACACGCCACAAACTACTACGTACCTTTGTGTCACCTGTGTAGAGACAACAATTATGAATGGATTCAGTGATATACATGGAACCCATAGTTAATGTTTGTCTATTAAAAGATGTCAGTTGAAATCATAATCAGTTAACCACTGAAAAACGTAGCTTTTATTAGAATTCCAAGCTATTCCATTTACACTAACACATCCCATTTATTACATTGACATATATCATACATGTTTATTCTATTTTATCACACATTTCATTTATACTGACCTTGGAATAAACAGTCAGCTCAGAAAGGAACTGCACCTGGCAATTTCAAACACCTCTTGCCTTAAAAGAAGAAGCAATCCTGTGTTTTGGTCTCAAATTTTGTTTTTGATGGTTTTTTTTTCTGATGACACATTCTATTGTTGACTCTTTTGTTACTTAGGAAACCTTCTGAAGTAGTATCTCTCTGCCTGCCCCTGGAGTTTGTACTCTGAGGAGTTTCCTAAAGGTTCAGGAAGCAAAAGTTGTTCTATCAAAACAAGACTTTGAGAACAGTGAAAATGTGTGCTCCAGGTTGAATCCTGATGTAAACAGATGTCCCAGTTCTACTGAGGGCCACAGAGTTGCTTCACTTCTGTATACTCAGAGCTTTCTTTAGTAACTTTCTTTTGTAGATCAAGAGAATTATTTCAAGAATATGAAAGTTCATCTAGTTAGTTCTGGCTTCTCTTAGGTATATTTTGGGAATCTCCAAATGCACTGAGGTTTTATTAGCTGACATCTTTCATGCTTCAAACAGGGCATAGCTTGGAAAACTTCTGTTTCTATGTCAAGAGCTTCTAGAAGTGTCCTGACTGTACTCTGAAGTCGTTTAGAACACCCTTGTTTGTGACCTGACACAAAGGAGGTCACATGCACCCCTCAGTCCTTTGATGTGGATGTATCCAGTATGTCCTTCAGCCTGTTTGTGTTTGTCACATTGGAGTCCCAGTCAGTCATTATTGCAAAAACCTGGGGAGTTTGAAACCTAAACACATTTGCCCCATAAGTCTGAGTCTCACCACGAGCCCTCAGCACCTCATGATTCTATGACAACAGCAAAATGGCTGCCACAGAACGGATCACACACAGACATGCAAAATCTCATGGACATCTCCTGGAAAGAGATTTCTGTGCAGCAGATGGTGAGGACATTGCTTCATGGATCACAGGGGGAGAGAGGGAGCAGATGACAGCTAGTTGTGGAGTATAACAACACCAAAAGGCAAGAAAAGAAGAGAACTCCTGGCACGCTCCAATCTGTGTGTGTGGGATCCTTCAGATATCATTGTCTAATACTAAGACCTTGGTTATTTTGCTCCAACATGTAATAAACATTCATAGGCCCTCTTGTAGGCAGCAGACTCCCAGGACACACAGAACTGTTAGGTTCAAACCTCCCAAAGTCCTGGGCAGTGCATAATACACCTGTGAAATGTTTACAGCATTCGGGCTGAGTGGAGTCAGAGTGGATGATCAACACAGACCCTCCTGGCCATTAGGCCCATCAATCCTTTCCCACTCCCAGCACAGCAGCCAGCCTGTGCCTTGGCACAGCTCTCAGTGCAGAAAGGGGAGCCCAGGGCTGGCTTTGCAGCTGGATGAGCAGTTTTGCACAGACAGCTTTCTGAGGCCCCAGCTCAGCAGGAAATACAAGGGTGAGCTTGCCACCGTGAGGACATCCCACTGTGTACTCACACATTAGGTGACAGCAGAGGGTTTGGACCTAAGCTTCCTCCTCTCAGGAACAGTCCTGAAGCAGTGATTTTTCTGTGGTGTCATGTTTTTCAGTGCTGTGTTTTCATCTGTACAGCTCAAGTAATTTGTGAAATAAGCCCCCTGTCTCTAACATAGCTAACCTGCTTCATCTCCCTCCCTTTGCTTCTGGTTTTGTCTGGGGGTGTTACTCAAAGACTTAATCTAAAGGCTCAGTATTTATAAAGGGATATAACTTGCCTGAGGTGTGATTGAATCCATGTCAAATGTTTAACATTGGGATTTTCATTCATTTAGTTATTTATTCACTTACTTCTTGCACCTTCTTGTAAACACACGGCTGTAATCACTGGGAGGCACACTGCCGTCTGATGCACTGCCCTGGTAAAACATCACAGCTCTTGTCTTTTCCCAGTGCTTTCAGAACTTCAGATGGAAGAAGACAGAGAATTAAAAAATGATCTCATTATCCTATACTGTGCATCAACAAAACCCTGGCACTAACACAGAGAGTACAGATGGACGTGAAAATAATTGCTTGGTGCAAGTCGGATTTGGGTTTTTCCTCTCACTTTATTATCTGGATGCTGAGGGGAATATGTAGTGAATTATGGCATGGGAAAGTAGGTCAGCATCAAACCTAGAATGGAGGGTAAACGTGGTCAAAAAGTAGAAGATTGACCCACCTATAGATAGGCAAATGAAAGATGTACTGAAATGATCATGTACTGAATGATCCAACATCCCTTCCTCTGCTTGTGCTTTTGAAGAGCTCAGCAGTGAAGCAGTTTTGTAGGCACATGTCCTTTAAAATAAAGGGGGGAAAAAAAACCAAGAGGAAGAAACCATGTATTGATTTAGACAGAAAAGTCAAATGTTTCTGTTGCTACAACTGTGACAATAAATTCAAACATATTCTAAGAGCTTCTGTCTCTCAACATGACAGGCCAAGGGGATATGTCTCCTGGAAGAGAACCTCCCCCAGGAGTGACAGAAAGCACTAGGAGAGGATTAATGACTGCACTGCTGAACCATGCACAATGTACAACATTAGGAGGGCTTTGCTCTAATGAAACCTTCAGCCCTGGGCTGCCTTGCAGACTCTGAATAGCTGCTGCCAGCGCTGTAGAGAAGCTCAGCACAGTGGAAAAAGGGTCAGACCGAAAAGGTGGAGCTGGAGTTAAAAAGCAGTAAAGAAATAAGGACAAAATAAGTGTGTGAGAGAAAAAAGTTGGGGGTTGTCTCCTTTGGTGACAGTTGTTGGCAGCATTTGTTGTATGGAAAGGCATCATTCTGGGAGATGAGGTTTGCATGCAGGGATTCAGTGGTTTCTGCCACCTGGTTCTGCAGCCTGCTTTTAAGGGCTACAGGGAAGTGCTGTAGCTAATTCACTGTCCTTTTTGTCTTTTCTTTCTTCCTGGGCCTTCAGTGAGGAAATGGGGCCTCATCAGATGAGGTGCCATACCACCAGAGACTAAACACACTCCTCCTGATCCAGAATGGATCAATTTCAGTGTAAGAAAGAGGCAAAGCTTATGTAAAGCAAAGGAAAGCACGATGAGGAAATGACGTGAAGTGCTAGGTGAAGTGAGGACCACCTGTCCTCCTGAATGTCAAGAGCTGAGGGAAAGCTAGACCTAAAACACATCAAACTCCACACTTCCTCTTAACTCCACTGTTTGACAGTTAAAATGGATTGAAAAAGGATAACAGTTGCTTCGCACAGGGATGTAAGGAGTGTTGACTGGGTCAAATCCATACTTTGGAACAATGTTGGTCTGATTTATATTTGGAGAATAAATAAATTTGTTCTCCCCCTCCTCTCTGCCCTTGTGAGACGACCTCTGGAATAGTGTATCTAGTTCTGGGCCCCTCATCTGCAGGACAGGGAGCTGCTGGAGAGAGTTCAGTGCAGGGCCACAGAGATGCTGGAGTGGAGCATCTCCCTTGTGCTGAAAGGCTGANCGCACAAGGGAATGTGTTATGAACCACTTCAGCCTAGTAAGGAAACTGGAAAGGAGTCTTCTCATGGCAGCCCTTTACAGGTGTATTGCTGTGCAAAACCCCAGAGAGCCTGAGGAGATTTTGAACAAAAGGAAAAACAAGAATTAAAGTGAAGAACAGACATTGCTGTTCCATTTGTTAATCACACCTTATTGAACTTCTTTAACAATTGCCACAAATATCTCCAGCACTATGGCAAAGACATTGCATAACTTACAAAAACCCAGAGTAAATATTGCACATAGACTTCTCTGAAGAGAGAGAGGTGAAGTCTGGGCAGTCCTTGGTTTCCTGGCTTGATGCAATCAGGGAAAATAGACATTTTCCTGACCTTAATGCAGTGGCTTTCATGGGTTTGATACTGAAGGGAGTAACCTTTAACACACCATGAGTGATAATATATCTACTTTCAGAATCTCCTGAGTCCACACACACATACACACTGCTCTGTAAGTCACAGTTTTGTCTGCTGTGTGCTGTTCCCCTTGAGTAGGTACTGCAGTACTGCCTCTGAGCCAGGACCCCTCTGTGACAGAGCTCTTCCCTTCTTAATCACCTGAGCTCCATGTCCTGTGGGATGGGGCTACCACTGTATATCTGGAAAGTGTTGATGTGTTCTGTAGATTTGGCTACAAACAGCTTGTGGTGAAGGCAGCTGAAGTGCAGGTTACCAGGATGTTGTTCAAGACATGCTTTAATGTTAGTGCTCTTTTTCTTCAAACAGATAATCAATGCTGGAACAAGCACTAATCTGAAATGAAGTGAATTAAACCTGGGACAGCTTCCTTGATAGCAGCAGTGATGCTTCAGCTTTCCCCTTACACAACTGAGATTGGGATATATTGGTGGGGGTGGGAAGGGCCCTGCAGAGCTCATCCAGCCCAAGCCTCTGCTAAAGAAGGTTCCCCTTGCTCAGGGGGCACAGGAACATGTCCAGGTGGGTTTGGAAACCTCCTGAGAAGGAGCCTCCATACCCTCCCTGGGCAGCCTGGGCCAGGGCTCCCTCACCTCAGCAGTGACAGAGATTTTCCTTATGTTTAAGTGAAGCTGTTTGTGTTCCAGTTTCTTTCCATTACACCTTGTCCTGTCACTGGATACAACAGAAAGTGCTGCCCCATCCTCTTGACAAACACCTTTAAAATACTTATAAGTGTTAATAAGGTCCCCTCTCAGGCTTCTCCAGGCTGAACAGCCCCAGGTCCCGCAGCCTTTCCTTCTCACACACATGTTCCATCCCCTCAGCATCTTGGTGTCCCTGTGCTGGCCTCTCTCCAGCAGTTCCCTGTCTCTCCAGCTGCTGAGTCTTGTTCTGTGTGACTTGTTCTGTGCTCCAAAGAGGAGCGTGGTCAGGTGAAGAGTGGATTGCGTTGGTTCTCTTTGCTTTGGATGGGAGTGGTTTTCTTCCCAGCTGTTTCTAACACAGGCAGCTCTGGCATGGCATGTTGGGATGGGATTCGATGGACTCGATGTGGATTTCATTCAACACGGCTTTGCAAGACATGGCTGATGGTTTCTGCTGTGCTAGTACAAAAGCCAATCACAGTGTCAAGGGGAAAAAAGGACAGATCAATGTAGAATGAAAATGCCAACCAGGAATCTTGTGACCTAGAGACAAGACTGGGAGATCCAACCCTACCATTCTATGATTCTATGAAAGCATGTGGATGCCAACAAAGGAATCTCTTGGTGCTGGCATGGAGCAGAAACACCAGTTAATGCAGCAGAAAGGAGCTACCTGCAAGGCAAGGAAAGCAACTTGGCATCTCAAGGAGAGGCCATAACACAGAGAGGGGAACAGGGAGCCATTTAGAAAAGAAAAGAAAAGAAAGATGTTTTCTATGAATAATAAGGCAGAAAGCTTCAGCTTATTTATCTGCTTTTGAATTTTAATGATCAGTTCGAGTGATAATTACAGAATTTCTATATTTATATAAAACCAGCACATAAAATAGCACCATTTGATATTTATGAAGTGCCAGTTTTCCATAAATACAGAGATTTGTTAATGAGCACTGGGAACTATTCATTAAAATTCAGAAGTAGATAAATAATGAATAGGAATTGCTGTTTATTCATTAAAATTCGGGGGGGGGGAGGGGGAAGAAAAGGAAGAAAAAAAATCTCTCCTCACTTATTGTTGATGAATCCAGGCTGCTTTATAAGCCATTTGTTTTAATTAATGCCATTTGACACTATTAGTTCCAGACTAGCAGGCTCACATCTTGCACACTCTAAGGAGGGTTGTGTTAAAGCCAAGCAAGGCCTTGGGGTTCAACACATTTGGGTTCAGTGTGAACATCCCTGACTGTAGGTACATCCCCACTGGGGTAGGAAGGGTCAGTCAGACAAGGACTGCAAACAGACCTGCTGCCTCTCCACAGGCTTTCTGCACTGCTGCTGAAGGAAGATTTCCCCTCCTCTGAAGGAAGGTTTAACCCCCTCTGAAAGAAGGTTTCCCCTCCTCTGAATGAAAGTTTAACCCCCTCTGAAGGAAGGTTTTTCCCTCCTCTGAAGGCAGGTTTCCCCTCCTCTGAAGGCTTTGTGGATGGAATTGCAGCATAACAGTAGATTTCAAAGGGAGAGCACTGTCTGAGTTTGCTACAGGTCACAGGGTTTGTGTTAAGCTATCTGCAAACTCATCCAAAGAGAAATACTGGTTATACTGGAGTCTTTAGTTTTCAAAGTTTACTTTTATACTTTCAAACTGACAGATGGTCTTGTCAGGAGATGAGAACTTGGCCCAGATTTGAGGTCTTGGGCATGACATTGCTCTTTGAGCCCCTCTGCCCTGGATTTTGAAGGGTGAGGAACGTGTCTGGTGTGGATCCATTGATATGGAATTAAGAAAGGACACTACACTGGGCCAAGGGGTTCAGTATCTGTCTGGCATGAGCTCTGAGTGCTTCAGGTTGGTCAAGGGCAAATCTGTGGGAATCAAATTGATAAGAAAGTGGACAAATGTGTAAGAAAACAGACAGATGTGTGAAACATCCCTTCACACCACATGCATGCACCACAAGGAACCACTTATCAGTGAGGTTAGCTTAGGTTGTGTGGAATTGCTGGGTCAGGAATGGTTTTGTTGTGTTGTCTGGAAACCTGGATGTTTAAGTTATGCAGCTGACCACTCGCTGACAAATCCGGAGCAACATCATGTTGTGAGCTGAGCTCAGGCTGTCAGGAAGCAAAATTGTCAGACAAAGCCCTTTGAGTTATAGCATTGTCCTTTTCCCCCCTCCCTGCCTGCCACTGCCTGTTTTGTTCCCTTTCATTGCTTTGTTCCATATATACTTTTGCTCTCACGCTCTTTGAAGTGTCCTCCAACACCATGGAGGTGGCTGCTTGGAATGCTGATGAGTGTCTCTGGAAGCCTGGCCGGTGTTTTCATGGTTCAGAGCTCTTGGGGAGAGCTCACCTGCCTCACCACAGCTTGTGCAGGAGCGTGTGCTGGGAGTTAAGGATGTTTTTCCCCTCTTGCCTTTAGGGACATCAGATCAGGCCCTGCAAGGAGCTGGCTCACTCTCTTTTCTGCCTCTCGCTGTGGAGTGCAAGGGGAAAAGTAATGCTGTCAGTTGTGTAACTGTCAAGAACACATGGTAAAGGGTTGTCAGGGAGAAGGTGAAATTGGAAATGAGGATTCAGGGGCCCCTTTAAAAGAGCTCTTGTTTCTTTTTGAAATGAAGACAGACAAAATGGAGCTCAGTACATTAAAAAGGGTCTTAACGGCATTTGGGTTGTAAAAGGTCCCCTCTCCACCTTTCTTTCCTTCTGTCTCTCCTTGACCTCTTGCCTTTCCCTGAAAGTTGGATTTAAAACAATAAGATGGAGTATTTTTAATGTGGAATAGCAAATCAGCTCCTGTGGGGAATGGAATTAATTCTACTCAGGAGCAGAAAACGAAACCCAGAAGCATCAAAGCGGAGACAGAAATTCAATATCCCACTGAGCCCATCACTTAGGATACTTCACCCTTTCCTGCATCTCTGTCTCTCAATCAAATGTAGATGTAGGGAAAGGGTTTCTTTCAGTTTAGCCTGGTGTTAGGCAAGTGGAAGGGAAAGAGCAGCAGCAGTTGGTGTCTGTTTGCTGCGTGAGGTTTATCATCTCACAGATGCCAACTGCATGAATCCAACCTGTCATGTTGCAGCTCTGTTTGGAGATCAAATGGGATTAAAAGATTTAGGTGAAGCTTTCCTGATACATTTAAATAATATGACTAGAAATGTAATATTCAGGAAAATGAATATTTTAGAGGTACAGTTTGAAGCACCTGATGTAATAACACGCGCTCTGTTAAAAAGGAACAGCCAAGAGCTGGTCTCACTCCTACAAAATGTGTCAGGAGCTCCCTGTGTGTTAGCAGCTGGAAACTGGCCTGCCTCACACTCCATCAGGGAGGGCTTGGCTGACCCATGGAAAGCAAGATGCTTTAGTACAGTTACTGATCTGCAGGGCTCAGCATTGAGTACATGCATCCACTGTGCTGGATAGGAACTGTAAAGATTGCTGTAACACTATGTTTGGTGTTTCCCTTGATTTTCCCAGTGTAGCCACTGCTTGACTACCCTCTGTGTGGGAGAACTGGCCTAACCTATTGTTTCTGTTTAAAAAGAAACTGCAATATCTCTTTAAACTGGTGTATTTTCTAGGGGTAAGAAGTTTGGTGTACAAGTTTTCTAGAGCAAGGGCAGGGACTGTGTGACTGCATAAAGAGCTGTTCCATAACACCTATTCAGGACTGACTTATTCTGCACCCAGGGTATCTGGTTGCAATGTGGATAGACATATCCAGAGCTCCTCTGGCTTTAGCCTTGTGCATGTGAGTGGGATGGCAGTGACTAGACTTCTGCTTTATGGTTTGTGGGCAGCCCACAATGGTTCACTGCAAAGAGCTGCACCATCTTGTCAGTTTGAAACTAAAATGGAAGCAAAATACTTGAGGATTTCAAGCATGTTTTGAAGAAAATAAGATTAATGGTAAGAGGAGAAAGAAAGAAACATGACATGACTTTATCTGGAGTACATATACTGACTTGCAGTAGCTCTTTCTGGTTAGGCAGCTGCAGAGGGATGAACCTGAGCTGGGACAGCTTCAGAGATGGGCTGTGAAGAGTGATCAAGAAGATGAAGAGCTTCTGTCAAGCAGAAAGCTTTGGTGGCATGGCTGAGCAGAAATATGGTTGCTCTTCCTAAGCCCTCAGGGAGGAAGAGAGTTTATGCTGTGAAAGCAAAGAGCTGTTGAAGGGAACAAATAGGTATAGACTGGCCATCAATAAGCTAGAAACCTCAAGCTATCACAAGAAGGAAGGTGTGGAGCAGCCTGTGTGTTACAGGAGTGCAGGATGTGAACTTATCCACTGCTGTGACAAAGCTCTGTGTCTGGAAGGGTTTGTTGGATAGGGTTGCTTCCTATGATGACAGGAACCTGGACCCACAGCCACATACTGCTGAAAGCAGTGATGCTAAAGTTAATTATCCCAAGTCCAATCAACTCCCACTCTGACGAGCTGAAGGTTGGTTGTGTTGCTTGGAGCAGTAGTTTGCTAGAAATGGCTGGAGGGTTGAGACAGGCTGTAGGATGGGAGAGGTTTCCACAGAGATAAGCACCAAGCTGGGAGTGGGGAGGGGAAACAAAAGGCTTTTATAGTGTTTCTGGCTATGTGAGAGCTGCAATTATATGCTGGTCTGAATAAAGAACTGCTGGCACCCTCATATTCATGGCTGTAGGTTATTCTTCCATGTCATCAGACACACCTAAAGGTGTCAGCACAGTCCTCACCAGGGGCTGGGTGCAAGCCTTGCCAACAATGTCAATACTCATGTTTTTGAAAGAATCTTCCTTTTTTTGGCTGTTCACTCTGCCACTCTGCCCACTTGGGACTGTGCAGTAGAGAATGAATGAGGGTTAAAACACTTGCTGGCTTTCATTTGAAGAGCATCTGAAGCTTTGGACAGAGAACAGTTGTGTTCTTAACATCTGCTTTTCCTTTGTCAGTATGCAGAGCAATAGTTGATAAAACATGGCATGTGTGTTTGGCAAATCAACAGCTAGGTTAGCTGGGGCCCTGATTCTTGGTCATTTTGAGGTTGAGGTGATGTTTTCACACTCTGTCCCAAGCTGTACCAACTTGTGTTCCAAAGCACAGGCACTCAGTATGTCATTTTATGAATGACTGTGCTGTCTGATACTTTACAAACCTCCTGTCTTTTAAAGTGTATCACAGCTATGCAATGGAAGTTCCCTCCTAGCCTCTGTTCTTAACAAAACAGAGAAAATAAATCAGAAGCAAGCTTACAGGCACCATATCTTGCATAGCACAACACCGTTCTGTGTTGTATCTTCTGCTTTTTTCCCACCTCTCTGAAATTCTCTTCCCTCCTGCCACAGTGAGAGCTACATGCTGTGAGAAATCACAGTGCCTATGTTATATATATCTGACAAGCCCTGGTATTATCCAGGGAACAATCCATTACTTCAATATCAAGAGGTGAGAGCATGTGCCTTTAACTCATGTTAACTCACCGTGATTTCAAATATAAACACTTCCCACAAGTGGGGAAGTCAAATTGAAGGCATTAGGATCCTGTCCTGTCTGGTTACAGTCAACCCTCACATTGTAGCCTGCTTCTGAAAGCAAGAAGCAGTGGGTTTTTTTGGCTGCACTAAGCAGGTGTTTTGTTGTTGAAATGTTTCAAACAAGTGGCTTTTTTTTGTGTGTCAAAATGTTTTCCAGGAGTGAAATATCCTCACAGATCTTTTAAGAAACTGCTAGTCTGGAGTTAGGTCTGATTCTAATAATAGCTGTACCTGGGGCCAGGTTTGGTTGAGCATTTAGGACGGAAGATGGAAGTGCCTAGATGGATTACTGGATGCACTTAGATGGTCACCTCTGGCCTGTTTTCTCAAGATGTGTGGATGAATGATGGAGTGGGATTTCCCTGACTTAACTTCAAGCATCCAAATTAGCAAGGCTGAAGTGATAGGAGTGCTGAGGAGCATATCTGCCCCTGCCAAGGGTCTGGATGTGTCCCCAGAGCAAGCAGCAGCAGCCTTTCCTGAAGCCAGAGCTGCAGCTGGGGTTCCCTCCTCTGTCAGAGCCCACCTGGGACAGGCTGCTGGCTCCTGAAGTGGTCTCAGCTGCAAGCATCAACCTCTCCCATATCCACCACTTGCACTGGATGATCTGTTGAGGTCTCTTCCAACCCTTAAGGTTCTGTGATCCCTCATAAAACACCCAGGTTGTGTTTCGAAGACTAGTGACCTTAAACTCCTGTTACCATCAAGGGAGAAAGCAGCAAGCTGAAACACTCTGCTGAGTGAGCAGAGCTGTGCTGAGGCAAGGGGGCTCTGAAGCCCCTGCACCTCCCTTGGGTTTTGAAGCAAAGAGGCAGACTCCTCCCTGCTGTTGCCTCTGTGGATGTCAGCATAAGCACCTTTATTGTTCTGAAGACCCATCTGGCATCTTTACTATCTAGCCTTAACGTCTCTAGTCACTGGAACAGTGTTTGAGGATAAAGTGAATGCTTTGGGCCGGCAAGCCCTGTACCTGCCTATCCCTACTCACAAATCTTGCAGGGTCTGGTGAACTGCTCCCCCAGAGAAAGTTTCTGATGTGCATATACACTCCCAGGAGTGGGACCTAAAGCAAATCAGGTTATGCATGACATCAGAACACACTTGTGAGAACAGTTTGAATCAATTACAGCTGCAATTGCACGCTGTACAAGCTGCAACTGCCTTGCCTCATGTACCAGCTGATCATATTGGGCATGTAAGATTAAATTAAAGTTTTCTAATTGCATTTAGGAACACACAAAATCCTACAGTCTAAAGTGTGGCAAATTAATTCTTCAGGCATAGCCTAATTGGATGAAAATTGATTTATTATGTTTGGACCAAATGAGGCAGCAAGGCATGACTGGGAACAGCGAGGGAAGGAGAACAACATCTCTGTGTCAGGGGTAGTTAGAGAAAAGAGTGTGTCCAAGAGAAATGAAGGGTGTTATGTTGAAAAGTCTCTCTAAAGAGAGAAGTGATACACAATCTCCATCATTCACACATGCAAAGTGACTGAGAAGCCTCTGATTGTTCCTGAAGCTGTAGTTAGGGCAGCAAAGGAGGGAGACAATTCTTTTTTTAGGCTCTGTAAATATTGTTCTGTAAAAGGAGAATTTGCACCTAGCAGATCATTCTGCCATTGCCTCCTAGAAATGAGGATGAAATTACTGCTCTGAAAGAGTTGTGCAGGCTTTGCAGGTGACCAGGCAGCAGGGCCAGAGTGGAAGGCATCCATCAGAAAGATCTCTATAGCAAGCAGCCTATTTCGGAGTGGCTTCAGCATCTCTTGAAGTTCTCTATGGATCTGATTAAACTGTAGCACTCATAGTAATGGAACAGAAAGCTTTTGAACATATCCCTCCTATTCACCTTTGGCATAAGGTGAATATTCTCTTTCATTAACATACATTCAGCCTCATTTTGGCTGTCAGCCTGGAGAATGCACTGACTGATGATCCACAGGTGCCACGGCCCAGAAAGACCTCACCAGAAAAGAACCGTGCTGGGGACTGAGTGTAGGGAGTGGGTGTCATTTGTGGGTTATCTGGGCAGAGCAAAGGTGGAGATACTGCCTGGGTATGTGATGTTCTGCACCTGTGTTGCTTAGCCTCATACCTTATTGAATGGTTTGCAGTGTGCACAAGCACAAGGCCAGTCTTGTTCAACATCTTCATCAATCACCTGGATGAGGGGACTGAGGGACCCTCAGCAAGTTCCCTGCTGGCACCAAACTGGGAGCACTGGCTGATTGTCCAGAGGCTGAGCTGCCAGTCAGTGAGATCAGGACAGGCTGAGAGTTGGGGACAGAGGAACCTGCTGAGGTTCAACAAGGGCAAGGGCAGAGTNAGTGCAGGGACACCAAGATGATCAGGGGACTGGAGCATCTTCCTTCTGAGGAAAGGCTGTGGGACCTGGGGCTGTTCAGTCTGGAGAAGAGGAGACTGATGGGGGAGCTCATGAATAGTTACAAATATCTCACTGGTGGGTGTCAGGAGGTTGGGGCAGCACTTTTTTTCTGTTGTATCCAGTGACAGGACAAGGGTTGATGGGATGAAGCAGGAACACCGTTTCATTTATTAAACATAAGAAAAAAACAATTCCCTCTGAGCTGAGGGAGCCCTGGCCCAGACTGCCCAGGGAGGGTGTGGAGGCTCCTTCTCAGGAGGTTTTCAAACCCCCCTGGACACATTCCTGTGCCCCCGAGCCAGGGGAACAACAGGGATGATCTCTAAAGGTCCCTTCCAACCCACCATTCTGTGATTCTGTGAACACATTGTGGCTTAGCAGCAAATGCATCATTTGGGGACATTTAATATTATAGTGGTGTGTTGGGAAAAGCAGCACATTGCAACAAAAGCCTGGAACCAGGCTGTGGGAGGATGGGTGTGGAAGCTTTATGGTGACCTCTCTTTAGCTTAGATAGAAGCAGGACAGAAGTATTTGAAAATAACCTTTGTGAACTCAGACCAGCAGCCTTTTTCATCCAGTGGTTACATTTTGGGAGGCAAGTGGAGTGTCAGCAATACACTTAGAAACAAGTGGGCCTGCTATTGGTCCCTTGCAGAGGGTCAGTGTCACCTGCCCTGTGTATCTTCACTCTATCTTTAACAATCATTGATGTGGCTGAATGTTTTCCAGTTAACCAAAGAGTAGATCAGAAAAAGAGCATTTTCCTCCTGAACAAGCTGCTCAGGTTCCTTGCTTAATATTAATACTTAATATTCTTAATCATATGAATGAAATTCAATTTGCTTATCACAATGAGAGGAAGAAGAATAAAGTTTATTCCATTTCCCCACCAAAAGCACTGACTTACTGCAAAGAACAAGTCTTCATTAAGAGGAAGCTAATTTGCCATAAAGAATGACTTTCCTTATGTAAAGGGACCAATTGCTCTGGTTGTGGGCAGCATACCAAACGTATCCTGGAGAAGAGAAGAGCTGTGCTTGCTTGAATTTTAACTGCACAGGTTCTTGTAGTTCTGTTCTCCCCAGAGCAAAAATGAAAGCTTTAATCATCTGGAAAATGAGAGGATGGCATTTGGGGGATAGATACAAAACCTGAGGGAAGGTACTGCTGGCTTCCCAGGGAAAGTCCAGCCTTCAGATTATCTAGAAGAGATCCTTCCCTCCTGACTTCCCTTGTTAAGCAGGGAATCTCATTTCCTGGGCAGCTTATTCTCACCATAGATATTAAACAGCTGTAGGAAACTCACCTACTCCCAAAGTCGGCTCTGATCTTGCAGCTCATGGTGGGTTCACCTGGTGCATCTATCAAGTGAATATTATGCAGTAAAGCAGAAGAAGGGGACGGAAAGGCTTGACTTTCATTTATTGGGGAGTTTTCCCCTTATCTGTGGCTGGCCTGACTGCACACAGCAAGGCTGCTGGCTGGCAGATCCAATGGCGGTCTGACAGGTTGGCAGTGACTTTATACAGTCTCACCCCATTTTTTGTTAATAAAAACACTTCAGTATTCAGTGCACCATTTTCCTTTGCTCCTAACAGCACTGAGCTACAGCATGGATTTGAGCCAGTGAACGTTTAGAAGACCTGCATGGGAAATGTTCAGTCAGTGCTGTCAACCACACGTTATCCATTGGTAACAGTGATTTGTATTTCAGCTGTATGTGGCCAGAGCCTGAGTCTCCTTCCTTGGAGCTCTTCAAGCTCTACCTGGACACATTTCTGTGTGACCTGATCTAGGTGGAGCTGCTTCTGCAGGGGAGTTGGACTGGATGAGCTCTAAAGGTCCCTTCCAACCCCCACCATGCTGTGATTCTATGGTTTGGAAATAGGAAACCTCCTGCCCAACTGAAGCTGTGCCAGATCTGGCCTCTCAGTTCCAGGACAGGGAACTGCTGGAGAGAGTTCAGTGCAGGGCCACAGAGATGCTGGAGTGGAGCATCTCCCTTGTGCTGAAAGGCTGAGAGAGCTGGGGCTCTGCAGCTTGGTGGAGCCTGAGGGGTGAGCTCANTGGGAAAACAATATCAGCACAGCTTTGCAAGCTGCACACCATTGGTGTGACTGTGAGTGGCTTTATTGAAGCCACCAGATCTGTTCTGCTTTGTAGCACCTGTGTATCATCCTCAGAGCCTTTAAATGTTCCTCTTGAGTGTCTTTGAACACATCCCCTCCTCCAGTGGAGACAGGCCAGAATGGAAATTGAAAAGCAGGAGGGAAAGGCCAGAGACAGACACACTCCTGAGAAATCAATGCCATGAAAATAAAGCCCAGTGGAGGCTTCTGGGATTATTTAAAGGAGGTGGGAAATGACTCAGAATAAAAATACAACATAGTCCAGAATCACCAGCTGTGTTTTCCTTTGTACAGTCTAACAGTGATTGTGTGCTGTGTCTGACAATGAAAACATGAGTAAAACTCTTCTGCTGGAGTTCACAGGCTGCCAGATTCCTGGGCAATGAGATAGTCTTCAAGGAGAAACTATGCTTTAGACAGGGGAGGGTGAGGCCTCCTGCCTCATTTCTTCTAAGCAGCCTGTTTTGGGGTCAGTGAGTCCCAGCTTCATGGATTAACTGACATTGTAAGGAGATTCACATTAGTGATGTTTTTATAAATGCTCAATTATAGCTGTTAGACAGGTGATTAATATATGCTCTATCAGGTAGTTTTATGCATATTGGTCGTGGTATTGGGAGGCATTCATAAGCAACCAATGCATCTGCTGGGCTCAGGATAATCTGTATCAATTGATTAACTGCTTGTTCAAACATCCTTTTAACCAACCCTTTAGAACCTGTTTATAAATACCCCCTCAATACAAAACACTCTCACTCAGCTGTTTTCCTGACCTTGGGCACAGAGCAAAGAGGAATCAGGTGCATTCATTCCTCAGAAGTCCAGCTCACGGTAACCATGAGCTTGAATTGGATCTGTGCAGGAGGGCTTGCCTGAGCCTGGGAGCTGCCTGTTTGTGGGATTGCTCCTGGCCCACACACATCACTGCACACCAGCACAGGGCTGCTATGGTGCAGAAAATAGGGCAAGATGCTCCCAGTAGCACAGTGTTGCTCCCAGGAGCTTCCCCAGCACTTGTGTTGTGCTGCTGCGGAGTGTCTACCTGCTGCTACTCTGGGCTGGTTTCACACAAGCCACTGCTGAAACATCAGAGCTGGAAATGAAGACAGCTGAAAAGGAAACACCCACAGAATGTGATACACTGCCCTATCTGCCAGTTCTCTTTGTGCAGAGATGCAGCAGCACCTTTGCTGTGTGCTTGGCCTCCTTCTCATTCCCCTGGCCCTATCCCTAGGGCATCCTCACTTCACTCTGACCAGCAGCTCTGTTCCTCAGACCCTCAAGAAGGCTTAAGCCTTATGTGCCTCCACTTCACTCATTCTCCCTGCCACAACTTTGTCTCTGCTGGAGCCCTCAGTGAAAGCTACCATGTCCAAACCAACACCACAGAGCCAGCAGTGAAGACAAAGGCTGATTGTAGGCAAACTGTAGCTGTAAAGGCCTATGCTCACTCCTCAGGTGGACAAGCAGTGCTTTGCTTCTGCAGAGATGGTGCCTTTGGCAGCCCCCTGTATGTTATAATGATCTGGTTTATTACTTGATTCAATCTCAGCAGGAACAAGATAGGAGCATGTGCATTTAACACTAGAAAGGAGCAAATGCAGAGCTGAAACTTCCACCTGTGTATATCAGCCCAGCTCCAGAGGTTCCTTGAGCTGCAGAAATCCCAGTCATTGCCATCAGCTGAAAATCTGTTCCAGCAGGTAACCTGGAGGTTCTTGAAGGAGTGATTACTATTCACAGGTTACTGTCCTCTTTGCTGAGACAGCTAAATTAAAAACATAAGGAGGAATTTGTTCCCTGTTGAGGTGAGGGAGCACTGGCAAGGGCTGTCCAGATGGGCTGTGGAGGCTCCTTCTCTGGGGACATTCCAACCCAGCTGGATGAGTTCCTGTGTTTCCTGCTCTAGGTGCTGCTGCTCTGGCAGGGGGGTTGCACTGGATGAGCTTTCCAGGTCCCTTCCAGCCCTTGAGACTTTCCAGGTCCTTTCCAACCCTTGAGACTTTTCCAGCCCTCACACTTTTCCATAGGATGGTGTTCTAGTAGAGATACTGAGCAGCAGGGTCTGGAGTGAGCTTGGAGCTCATTTCTTCTAGATACCATGAACCATGCAGGACTGGCTGGGATTTGCCATAATGTGCAGCAGAAATACAGTGGCTGTATTGTGAAAAAATGTACAAGGTGGGAGAAAAAAAGGAAGGGAAAGTATTTTCATAATGCAAAAGCCCCACAGCCTATCCACAAAGAAACACAAATAAGATTATCCAACAGTTTTAGCCATCTCTAAAAAACTGCTCCTTGCACAGCAGCAGGAGGGTTTCACTGGCAACACATGACTCTCATCAAAGGCACACAGAAATATTATCATTTCAGGTATTTAACTGCTGATTCAGGTGGTTCATTTAAAAACAGGCCATAGCAAAGCTGCTTTAACACCGTTTGAAATCATTTTAATAGTGATTACTGCAAGGAATCCCATTTATTAGCCAAAGTCCTCATGAAACCTGCCTATGTTTGCTGGTGAGATGCTTCAATAGTCTGATAGTGTAGATCTTGCCCATCAAAGATCATTCTGCCTCACTTGTCTTATATGTGGTCTCAAACCAGCCCCTACACAGGTATTGATTCCTCTTTTTTTTCCCCTCTCAGGACTTCACTAAATCAACCAGCATTGCCTTGATGCTTTGCCATCTGTTTCTCCTCTTGCAGGAATATCTACACAGTGGCAAACTGTCTGTGATCAGGCAAGATTGATTGTTTCACTGATTCCTGGAACCAAAACTATTACTGATGTAAAATATTGATTTGAAGCAACAAGCCTGTGAGTTGTTCCCTGAGCCTGTCTCATCCCAAGCACGGTGCCGAGCTGCCCATCCATTCCCCATTTGCCTATTTATTGGTAAGTGAAAAATCAGGCATGTCAAGCTGTTCCATTTCTGAAGTGAAGTACTTCTCTCCCTCAGATGCACATGAATAATTCTCATTAACCTTCAAGGGATTAATGCAGTTTCTTGCAAATGGCTGCAATATACAGTAGTTAATATTTATGCTTTCCATATGGCTGCTGCTGTCATACATTCTTGTCAAACATGCTGCACAGTTAATGATATTTTAACTAAATGGGATCCAGAAGACCTGGATGTTTGAGGGACAGTTGTGCCCATCTCCATTTTTATGGATGCAATTTGAGCCTCATAACCAAATAACCTAAAGAGATTAAATCAGCCACTCTGCTGAAACATAACATTCAGCTGCCCTTAAAGCAGAGCTCAATGTGATGTTGTCAGCTGACACACTGAGACCTGGCCAGCTCTAAACTGCCCATGCAGACCTCAAAGGGCCTGAAAGACATTGGACAGAAGATGAGCTGGGAACAATTTCCAGATTGGGAAACAGAAAGGAAGAGTAACCTGGTCAAGGGCTCAGCAAACCAGTGTCAGAGACTGGGAGAAAGCAGTGCGTCAAGCTGAGGGAATGGGATGTTGAGCCTGGAGAAGAGGAGGCTGAGGCCAGACCGGAGCACTCTCCATAACTCCCTGACAGGAGGCTTCAGGGAGCTGGGGGTCACGCTCTGCTCCCCAGTAAAGAATGACAGGACCAGAGTGTCATGGTTTAGCAAGGAGTTGCTTTTGCTTAGTAACAGGGGGAGTGGGTTGCAGTGAAGACCCGGTAAAAGTTTTTTAGACTCTCCCCCGACTCCTGGGTTCAGACCCACCCCCCCGGCCCGGCTGGGCCGATCTGGCGCCTCTGCCATCACTATTTAGGGACGGGAATTTGAGGTGCGAGGCAGGAGGTGTAAGAGTGGTACAAGATGGAGGCGACCATGC
>WBNH01005051.1:57353-100411 GCA_013401255.1 Urocolius indicus
GGAGCTGAGGCAGAACTGTTTCCCTGAGAGGGGTGTCAGCCCCTGTGCCAGGATGCCCAGGGAGCTGGGGCAGTGCCCAGCCCTGGAGGGATCCCAAAGCCGTGGGGCTGAGGTGCTGAGGGCTGTGGGTCAGTGCTGGGCTGGGCAGGGTGAGGGCAGGGCTGGGACTGCAGCAGCTTCAAGGGCTTCTCCAACCCAAGTGATCTGTGATTCTGTGGTCTGTCCTCTGCTCAGACTGTGCTGTCTGCAGGCTGCCTTTGCTCTGTGCTGTGTGGGGAAGGGGTGACTGGTACCACAGGGCCCTATCTGTTACTGGGACTGAGCAGGAAGGTGCCCTCACACTCACACTGAACCCCAGGGCTCAGGCTCTATCAGGTCAGGTCGGCCTGATGAATGGCAGTCACAGTGTGTATGTGTCAGGGAGGAAGTTCTAGACATTGTCTTAGCAATTTTTTTCCCCCCTTAAAATTTACTTTGATACCTTTTTAAACTGCAGACAAGGCTTTCATCTGGACAAGTTGGTTGGAATGACTCAAAATAAACCAGGGACTTTCTTGCAGGCTTCTGATTGCAGCTTTTCCTGTAACCTGCTGCATGTTCCCTTTCTGAGAGACATCTCACTGTTTGCCTGCACTTCTTTGCCACCCTTTGCCCCAGAAATGAGCGTATTCAGAATTTCTATCCAATGTCAAGGCAAATGTCAAGATTTTCATTGATGATTTTCATGAGCTTTTCATTGCCTTGCAGATCAGCTTGTCAAGGAAGAAACCAGACACAGCTGGGAAACATTCTTTGGCTGCTTCCTTTATTTACAAGTCAATGCATTGCTGCACAAGGAGAGATGGTCACTGCCTGCAGGCAGGAAACCTCCCACTCCTGAGATCTCAGCCTAAACACTCCTGCCCAGTTCCCATGGAATGGTGCTGCCCAATAGCTTCGTCTGGTAAAGCAATCAACAGAGAAAGCAAACAGTTCCCCTATGGCTTCCTGTTTAATGGTCTAAAAATCCTCCCTCTCAACCAGAACTGTAGTGTTTCTTCTTCCAAAACTGGAACCTTACTCATGCTAAGGGGAAAAGCCCTGTAAGCCACTGATGGTGCTGCTGCTATGGCAGTGGTGTGTGGAGTAGTGTCATGGGTTGTGAGGACACATTGCAGCGGGGATGGAGAGGACAATCTGCTGCAAAGAGACAAGTGCAAACTGGCATGCCAGGATCCTTATCCCAAGTGTGGATGTCTTCTGTTCTATAAGAACTAAACCATCCATCTTTCACATCTAAAACAGAAGGAGAAAACAAATCACATCAGCACAGAATGGTGGGTGTTGGAAGGGACCTTTAGAGTGCATCCAGTTCAATCCTCTGCTAACGCAGGTTCCCCTCATTCAGGGGGCACAGGAACATGTCCAGGTGGGTTTGGGAACCTCCTGAGAAGGAGCCTCCACACCCACCCTGGGCAGCCTGGGCCAGGGCTCCCTCACCTCACAGGGAAACAGCTTTTCATTATGTCTCAATGGAACTTTGTGTTGCAGCTTCATCCCATCACCCCTTGTCCTGTCACTGGATACAACAGAAAAAAGTGCTGCCCCAACCTCCTGACACCCACCAGTGAGATATTTGTAAATGTTAATAAGATCCCCCCTCAGCCTTCTCTTCTCCAGACTGAACAGCCCCAGGTCCCGCAGCCTTTCCTCAGCAGGAAGATGCTCCAGTCCCCTGATCATCTTGGTGTCCCTGCACTGGCCTCTCTCCAGCAGTTCCCTGTCCCTCTGGAGCTGGGAAGCCCAGAACTGGACACAGGACTCCAGATGAGGCGTCAGCAGCTCTGGCAGAGCAGAGGGGCAGCAGAACCTCCCTTGCCCTGCTGCCCACACTATCTTGATGCCCCCAGGCTGCCATTGGCTTCTTGCCCACGAGGGCACGTTGCTGCTCATGGTCAGTTTATTATCACACAGCACTGCCAGGTCTCTCTCCTGGAGCTGCTCTCTAGCAGGTCACCCCCAGCCTGTGCTGGTGCAGGGGGTTATTTCTCCTGTGGATGCTGATGGTTCCTGGGCCACTCAAAGCATTTGGAGTGGGGTTTTATTTCTTAGTTATAATGATGGCCACACTTCTATTTTAAGGTTATCCAGTGCCAAACAGGGTCATCACAGCTCATTAAACCAAAATTAGCTTCTCCATATTTGCCCTTCTTGCACCAAACAAACCATCCTGCCTGTCATGTACAGTATGTGGCCTGTGAGTGTGCCCGTAATTAAAAGGTTGAGCTACTCTTGTAAACAAATTACCATGAACAAAGGGGTTTACAACTGCCAGCTAATTAGTTTGAATTCCCTAAAGCTTTTAGCTGTGGTGGTTTTTTTTTTTAATTCAATAACACAGTGTAAATTCTCCAGTCTGAAAAGTCTAATAGGAATTGGCAGAAAACTAAATAATTGATATTGTCAGCGATTGCAGCAGCAAACCCTCCAATGTTATTGTCTGGCAGTAAGCAGAGCTGCCCTGATTTCCTGAGAGGATAAAGAACTGCTTGTAATGAATTAACAATATAAATGGTAGACAGCTGGCTTTCAACAGCAGCTCAGGAGGCAACATTTCAAGTTGTGACTGTAGACCACTGAACAAACTCCTCAGATAGGGACTTGATGAGAGATGTGCTGGTCACTCCTCTGTGCTGAAGGCCAAAATCTCATTTGCTTTTTTCTCTATAGACAGCCCATTGGAGTCTTCAGGCTCATTTCCAAGGTTGGAGGGAACAGGAGCGAGCTCTGCACCTGAGCAGATATCAGAGGCACTGGTGGGGATAGGGGGAGGATGCCTCAACCCACACGAGCTGCAGCTGCTGGGAGGTTATTGGAGGAAGAGACTTAATGGGGAACAGCAGGATGTGGGTATTTTAGCTGTTTCCCAGGCTTGTGTGTTACGAAGGTCGTGTGAGTGCTTCCTCAGGACCTCTCACTGGTTACACCATGCTGTGCTGCCTGCTGGATAAGCTGGTTTAAGGAAAGCAAGCTAGGCTGTTCCTCAGCAGGAGTGACTGCTTCTCCAGTTGTTTATGACCCTGCTGCTCTTCTCCTGGTCCAGGTACTTCTACTGTAGCTTTTTCTTTCTTTGTTTGTTTTAAAGCACAATGAAGTGACTAATCCCCACGAGTGGAAGCTGGTCACAGCATGGGTTTATATGTGATTCAATCTGCATTCCCCACCCGTGTCTCAGTTGTGTTGGAACACAGCAATTTGCAGCCTTGTCAGAGTAAAAAATGCACCATTGTGACAGGGGTTATGTCACATGCAGGCCTGAAATGTTTTGTTTTTTTTTTTTTCTTGTTAAAGAGAAGCGTGTAGTCTCTGAAGGGATGTTTGTGTTGGATCAGCTCCTTTGGGAAGCAGCAGGTTCCCTGTCTGCTCTCTCTTACCAGCCCCACCGTCTCTTTTATCACCACTCTCCTGTTTGTCCCAGTATAACCAAAGCAGTCTGCTTGTTTTGAGTGGAAGGTGCAAAGACCCATTCTCAACCCACTCCTGTCCCCAAAGAAGAGCTCAGAGCGTGTCGGTTTGGTTTCCACCACAAGCTATTGTTTTAAGGCTCTCTGTGAGTAGCAGCTGGATCTTGACCTTCCTTCTTACTTTGATATGAAGGAAACTATTGAGTTTCAAGGAGGCAAGCTGTTATCATGCCTTACAAAGAATCCTAGAGATGAAACATGAAGAAGAATCAGAGCAAACAGTGATACAGGCCACAGCTCAGCAGAGTTAATAGCAAATGAGAATGTGAAGAGAGCTGAAGTGGGCTTGAATATACACAGCCCAAATCCCTAGCTGGCATAAGCTAGTTAGGCTTTGAAGGCAATGACCTGATCCTGTATACAGTGCCTGAAGCTCCAGCCTGGAGCAGCCTTGTCAGAGAGCTAGAAGTCCTTGTCATTCTAGCAACAATGGCAGAAAGGAGAGCTCCTTTTGGCTTTTTTTCTTTATTTGCTGAAAAGGCATTGGTTTCCACTGAAGAAAACTAAAATAGCTTCATGCAACGAGTTGGCAGCCTGGAATAGATCTCTTAATAGCTAGTGTGAAGCACAGCAGAAGAGCTTGTGATTCTTTGTGGAGTATAATGCACAGTAATGCCACTTAGAGAGCACTTTAACAAAAGTAATGAGTTTCCCAACCTTTTGAAGACACAAAGCTTGCTGCTTCTATAAGCATTCTCCTCCAGTGCTCACAGCTCATATGTGGCCTGAGATCAGACCTTCCCTTCCTCAGGTGTAGTACAAAGCTTCAGCCTCGGGAGAGAAGGCCAGTAACTCCTCATCTCTGCATATCTCTTCCCTAGTATCCTGCTCTCCTGGCTTCATCCCAGGCTGCTTTTCTAGCACAGGGCTGAGATGAAGAGGAAGAGAAGGAACAAATCCATGGAGGTGCTCAGCTTGCAGTTGATGGTGCATCTCCCTTAGCCTGTTTCTCACAAAACCCCAGAGGATGATCAAACTACTGAGCACACTTACTAGCAATAGGAGCACCTCAAATGCATTTAGACCCCCCCAGAATACTGAAATCACTGTGTCTTTATTATCGTTTATTGGTGCCTCTGCTGCTGCTCTGAAGGATATGGGTCTCAGTCCAGGGGCAGGGCACCAGGCTACCTCTTAGCAGCAAGGCACAATTAGGACAAAATAAGCTTCCGAGTGAGCTCAGTGAATAGATTCTTAATCTGAAGTTGTGAATGTTTGTGCTTCCAGTGCCCAGAAAATAGAAGGTGAAGTGGGGGTTCGGAGGCTTTGTGTGACATGAGTGTGCATGGTTAATCAATAAAAGAGCCAGGAAGATTCTGAGCTGCCCATGGGCACAGAGAAGGGACAAACCTTATATGTTGGTAGTGTTGATACCTGACTCTTCCAGGGCCATCCCACTATCTGGGAGCCCTTTGTTGCCCCAGCCCAGAGTGTAATGCAGAGCAGAGACAGGGTGGCACCTGCACTGGGTTTACATTGGAAACGAGGTAAACTGTCATCCAGAATGAAGGCTCAAGAGTTGAATTCTAAAGGTTCTCTAATTCAGGAAAGAAATGGCTTCTCAATTAGGAAGCTCAGCTTAGAGTCAGATGAGGTTTGCCCAGAGCACTGAGTTGTTAATCCATGCAGAAGTACAGCTCTGGGGGCAGCTGGATACCCTCTGCTCTCTTTGCAAGAGCTGGCCACGTGCTGCAGAGCTGAGCGTGGTGGAACAAGGCTTCAGTTGAACCTTATCCATTCAGAAAACAAACGTTCCCTTTTTTCCTTGCCAGCTTGACAAGCTGTAGATGTATTCACCTTGTTGAGACTTCCAGGCCTTTGTTCCCCACCAGTGCTCCTGAGCCACAGCAAATGCTCCAGAACAGAAATACTTTCTCCACCATGGGATAGGGGATGTTTGTTTCAAGGTTCTTTTTAGTGATTTGAGCTGTTTGTATTCCTTTTGTAAGATACCAAAAGATACCAAATGTTATGAGATGAGAGCAGAAGAATACAGGTCTGAGTCAGATCCTCAGCTGGTGTAAACTGGGGTAACTGTGTTGTATTTAGTGGAGACATGTAAGTTCCTGCAGCTGCCAGTCTGTGGAGGGACAGATCATGCAGCTTTCCCAGCTCAGTTTGAGGGGTCCTCATGTCCCATCTGTCTAGCCTGAAGCAGGCATTAGCAGTTAAAAGTGGCAGTGAAGGTAGCTCATGGTTTCCTCGCAGAAATCAAGTTTGCAGGCTGTGGCAGCATGATGATGGATGGCAGAAGCAGGAGCGTTATTTAACTCTCCCGTGGAACTCAGTCTTGCCTGATGGAGCCTGGCACTTCTGCTGTGGACAAATGCTCTGATTTTTTTATCCTCCCTTTGTCATCCTGCAATACGGTTCTGAGTTTTCCCTGGCCAGTATCTAGATTTTCTGCACATAGCTGCTTTAATAGCAAGTGAAATGATTCTGACAGGGTCAAAGGACTCGACCTCTGGGGTTGAACTGCCTTCCGTTCCCCGTGTGCAAGCTTCTCTTCCCCTCTGCTGATCAGCACAGCTGCATTAGCAGATCCTCCAGGCTAGAGCTCCACATGATAAGCAGGCTGCAGACTCCCCAAAGACCTAGTTATATTGCTAGGTGACCATAACTAATACTCTTGTTCTTGCAATAGGTCTCACAGGGGAGAGTATGGCCCAGGAGGTCTAGACGTCAGAGAGAACAGAGGCACTGGGCTGTCAGCCTGTTGCTGTGGTTTTAGGTTACAGCTAGGGATAACTTACTGGGTTTGCTTGATGTGTTAGCAAGGCAGGATGTTCTTTCTGCTTGCCTTTATGTAGACTGGAAAAGATCCCACACAAATTGTGACTCTGCAGGCAAGTGTACGAGATAGTTAAGCTGAGCAGTGGCTGGGTGGATTATAATGTTGATTTGGTGCCCTCAAAAGAATATTCACTTGTATGGCAGTGATGTTCAGAGGGTTGCAGTGTTGTTTACTCAGTTGTGTGCACATCTGTGCAGTGTGTCCAACCCTGGGCAGTCTCTGGGCCTCTGAGCTGACAGTCTGAACAGATAAAGCAGTGTGTTCCCCACTTTGCGGGGGGGGAACTGGAGTTCACCAATGTTTGATCTCCTGCCTGAGGTTATGCAGCAAGAGTGCTTCAGGGCCAGAACTGAATGCAGACCTTAGGTTCCCAAAGCTGTGCTTGAGACAGAATGGGCATCTGGTTAGAACGGTGGATCTAACAACAGGGAAAGATGCTGTCTGCCTGGTCAAGAGCACTGAGTAGGGTCTAAGAAATGCTTGTGGGAATGGAGGAGCCCTGAGACACACTCAGTGAGAGCCAGACTAAGCTCGGTGGCTCTGGCACAGTCATCCTGGGGGTTTCCCCTGAGAAAATACAACAGGAATCAGCCTGGCTCTAACCAATCCTTCTAGCAGTGCTCCTTCTGCTCCTGAGATGATATTACTTTTATGAGTGCCCTGCTGTGCTTTAAACTAAGAAAGACAACAGCTCACAACTAAAATGTCTCTTCAGATACCCTATTAACATGTCTGTGCATTGGGTTGCAAGCAAAATACAGCTGCTGCAGTGAGGCTGCAACTGAAAATAGCCCAGACAGGCCTTGGAAGGGGATTTAGCAGTGGCCTGTGTTTTGAGGACACTCCTATTGAACTGTCTTTATCCCAGCCAATGAGTTGTCTCACTTTTGGCTTTCTGATTCTCACCCCCATCCCGCTAGGAAGGAGTGAGTGGCTGTGTGGGGCGTAGTCTCTGCTTGGAGATAAACCACAACACCCATCCAATCACCCTGCATCTCACCCAACGTTCAGTGTTGGTAGCCGGTGCAAGTGCAGGTTGCTCAGTTGTTAGGAAAACAGCTGAAGGGAGTCCTGTCTTAGCTGTGTCTGCTCTTTGGGGAGGGAGCATCTGCCTGCTAGAAAGGGAATCCCTCCAGCCTCTTCCATGACCTACTTGGGTCCTTTCATTTAGAGAAGGGAGATTGATAAGAGTGAGGACAGCCTGAGTACATGAATGGTGCAGATTTGGAGGTGGCAGAGTGAGGGTTAGGGAAGGCTAAGGGGAATAACTTTGTATGTAATGTTATACAAGAGGGTGCAGAGAAGACTGCAAGGGGCTGAACTATTCCAGACAGCAGCTCTACAGGCCAAAGCTACTTTAGAGACCAAATCTGGCCAGTGCCCCTCCATAAATTGTGGAGAGTCACATCTCATTCCAAAAGACATCTCAGACCACGTTGTCTTGGCCTATATTTCATTCAAGTGCAATGAGCAGGGAGGAGCAAGAGACCTTTGTGATAATTCAGGAGGCTCCCTTGAGTCTTTGCTTGTGCCAAACATATGAATTTACAAGTTACTCAGTAAATTGAGTAATCTTTTCTTTCAGGAAGCCATTTCTGACACATGCTGATGTGAGCTATTGTCTGGAGGCTTGTTAACTGTTCCTCTCAAGGCATTAGGGGTTCTGCTGGTTGGCTCTCTGGTTGAGGCAGGGGATTACAGCTTTTCCCGAGAACTTAGCCTCCAAATCAAAGCACAAGCTCAGCAATTGTGTGCACAAAGGACGAACACTTGTGCTATGGCTGGGCTCAGAGCGAGTCCTGAATTTGGCAGGTGAATTTTGTTGTGGAATTTAAGGGAGAAGTGGGATGAGTAGAAGTGAGACAGGCTTTGTCTGCAAATAACTTTTGAAGTCTTGTGGGTTGGATTTGCAAGGAGATGTTCAGAGTGTGGCTCCAAATGAATGCTTTTGAAATGGATGAAAATACAACTTCCAGTTGATTTTTCCACCAGATCAAACAGAAATGTGTGGTGTTATTTGCTTTCTTTCTTGTTGAATGTGAAACTGAAAACTCTATCTCTAGTATGGAAAAGGGCCCTCTTCATAGAGTCACAGAATGATCGGATGGTAGGGTTGGAAGGGACGTGTAGAGCTCATCCAGTCCAGCCCCCCTGCAGAAGCAGCTCCCACCTAGATCAGGTCACGCAGGAACATCTTGGCTTTGAAATTGCTTGTTCTGGGACCTCAGCAGGTAGAAGCTGGGAGCCTGATGCTGTCACAGGTTGTGCTTCATTGTTTTAGCTTCCAAGGTGACTGATGTGCCAGTGAGGATGATGGTTATCATGAATATGCATGGCAGGAGATGTGTCTGTTCCAAGCAGCTCAAAGTCCAAATGTCAGCAAGGCTTTAAAAGAAAATAAACCAAAAACCCCCAAAACAAAGAACCAAAAGAACCCTCCCTTCCTTGCTCCTGTTGTTGGCAAAGGAGAGACAGAGGGAGCAGAACCTCTCAGTCATTAGAGGCCAATACATCCAAGTCTGTACTCAGTAGAGACCAGCCCAGCTCTGGGGTGGGTGCTGCCTCTGTGGTCACCACCTCGATCCCAGTCTGCATCCTGCAAATACCATCACTAGGGGATGGTCTATAACTCTGCTTGGGTTTTGTTTGGGCATTTGACATCAATCGTGAGATCACCTTGTTAATTTAGCCTTGGGCTGTTTGGTAGCTTTGAGCAATTTTTACCAGTAAGAGATGCTTCCCTTCATCCCAAGTACAAGCACCTACATTGCTCTGCAGAGAAGATCTTTGTGGCATCCTTTCTGGCACTTTATCCTGGGATGGAAAAGAGCACTGAAGAGCACCAATGTCTGCATCTGGCAACCCACTGGGAAGACTGGAGCCAGCTTTGTGTTCAGGGGACAGAGTGACAAGCCTCTGGGGTGTTGGCTTGTAAGTGTGGAGGGGCCAGCTCCATTCTCTGCCATGAGAAACCCATTTCCAGTCACCCAGAAAACATGGGTTAAAAAGGCAAGGAAAAAGCTCTAATGCTGAGAAAGTGAGTGGAAAATTCCTCTGGAAATCCAATATGGAGCAAATTCCCATAATGATCTGCAGTTATTTTTGCAGAGAGATAGGATGGTTGTTGTTGTGGGGGTGTTTTTCCTGCTGATTTTCCAAGGGACAGTGACTCTGTTCTGCAGAACTATTGTATCTCCCAGCGAGCTTTATCAGGAAGGACATGCAAAGCACTCCTAATGAGAATTAATAAGTTTCTGCTGATTAGTAAGAGATACTCAGCACTTGTCCAACACAGTGGAATTAGTAACAAGTTAATCCATCACATCTGAGGCTAGCACCAGTGACTGACTTTTCCAGATGGGGTACACAAGACAGATGAAGGGTAATTTACTGAGGGCCATGGAGAAGTGAAGAGCAGAGCTGGGATTCTCCTACTGGAGTCAGAGGAGCCTGAAAATACTTCCACTTGCTGTAAAACAGGAATAATCCCTGGAACTCCTGCTGAACCTGGAGAAGAGGTGCTCTGAAACTTGTCCCCCAGCCATGGTGCTCAGATTCTCAGTTCACTGGTGCTCCGGGTACCTGAGGTGCAGCTTTCCTTCAGCAGGACATCTCAGCCCAGAGTGACTGACTGCCTGGGCAGAGCCAGCTCTGTCTGTGGATACCATGAGAGCAGAGACCAGCCCTCAAGGAATCATTGAGTCCTTTTGATTGGAAAAGACCTTTAGACTCATGGAATCCCAGCCCTCCTCTCACCTTGCCCAGCCCAGCACTAACTCATGGCCCTCAGCACCTCACTTCCATGGCTTTGGGATCCCTCCAGGGCTGGGCACTCCCCCATCTCCCTGGGCAGCTGTTTGTACTCTGGTTTGGAGCATGTCCAGAGTTGGGGAAGGGGCTGGAGCACAAGGGTGCTGGGGAGGGGCTGAGGGAATGAATGGGGGTGTTGAGCCTGGAGAAGAGGAGGCTGAGTGCAGACAGGAGCCCTCTCTGACACTCCCTGACAGGAGGCTGCAGGGAGCTGGGTGTTGGGCTCTGCTCCCCAGGAATGAGTGACAGGACAAGAGGAAATGGGCTCCAGTTGGCCCAGGGGAGATCTAGATGGGCATTAGGAAGAACTCTTTCACTGACACTGGAATTTGTCATATCTCAGTCTCTCCATGCAGTCTCCACATGCGGCTTGCAGTGCTGGGAGGCCTGGATGAGCCCCTCAGGCGTCTGTGTTTGTTCTGAGGTATTTCAGAGCTCCACTACAACTGATTTCCAAGGGCATTAGATGCTCAAGTACCTTTTGAGAATGAGGCTATGTCTCTTTCCTCATACATGAAATGGAAGTAAGAGCACTTCATTGCCCTCCTGTGTGCAGACTGCAATAAAGACATCAAATGCTACAGGGATAAAGGGCAATAAATAACAACTTTGCCTTTTTGTTATGACACCAGCAGAAGCAACTGGGTCTGCATTTCAGACTTTCCCTGGGGTTAGGATTATCTGGCTTACTTACAGCTTTTAGTAATCATTATTTTGGTCAGTTTTACCTTGTTTGGCCTTTTGTGTGTGTTTGATGGGGGGAACACAGAGGACTCACTCTCCTTTTGATGTGAGCATGAGGGTAAGCTGTGTTTGATCAGCGCAGCATCACTGTGCACAGGCTCCTGCCCTTTGAAACCAAATCCAAAAACCTGTGTCACTCCATGCTGCTACTGTGGTCACATATGGTCTAAGCAGGAACAGAAGCAAAGCTTTTCAGTTCTTGTATTTACTGCTCTGTCCTTGCTGAAGAGTAGCAGGTATCCTTCAGCTGTGCCTGGTTTGAGGCAGCATCAGACTGGCGATTCATCCAGGACTTAAACAAGTGCTTGCAAAACAATTATAATGACATGATAAAATAAGCAGAGAGCTTGTTAGAGAGCAAACCATGCCAAGTACAGGTGGAGTCAGAGCAGAGTCCTCATGGCTGGAGAGTTTTGGCTGTCTAGCAGAGGATACATGAATGTTTCTACTCCTATTCCAGTCATGTCCAGAGCAATTGCCTGTTGTGGTAAGAGCACACAGAGATAGCTGGGGGAATTCTTGCCTATAAATAGAGCAAATAACTCCACTCTCAGCTGAGGGAAAAGCTCTGGCAGAGGGCTGCAGCTGGGCAAAGGCAGGCCCCTCTGTATTTCACACTAAAGCTATAGCACTGCACTTGGGTTGCCTGACATGCCAGGACTGCAGCAAGGAAACATGGAAGAGCATCTAGTGAGAGGGGCAAAAAACCCTCTTTGTCCCCTGGCAAATCTGCTTAATATCAAAGGCAAGAAAACTTCCCAAAAGGAAGGTGAGCAAAAGAGGTCGGAAAGAGGGGAAAATGCAGCGTTATTGTTAAGAGCTGACATTCATTTGTATTCAGGATCTGGTCTCCCAAAGGGCTCTTGGGGATGATGAGTTACGTGGATCAAAACCCAAGTGGGGATAGAAATTGTTTTAATTGTAAAGCAGAACAGAGTGAGTGGCTTGAAGAGATGCCCTTTTACTTTGTGTTTGCTGGAAGAAAGCAGAATTCCTGGTGGCATCTCTATAACTATTATGATTTGCAGGAATGATATGAGGCTGTCAGGAGTTTCCTTCCATTCAGGAGCAGGAGCCATCAGTCTGAGTTTGATATTGCATCATCTGTCCCCCTCTTCTCTCCCTTCACTGCTTTCCAGTGCAGGAGATTCTCTGTGACACTCAAAATAGCTCATGGCATTTAACACCTATGCAGAGGAGATGCAGGAACCAGAAAACAGCCTCACACTTCATTCTGTGCCATTGATCAGCACCCTCTGGGCTCTGTCACTCAGCAGCTCTCCATCCACCTCATTCTCCACTCATCCCAGCCACACTGCCTGAGCGTTCTGATGGGGACATTGTGGGAGACAGTGTCAGAAGCCTTGCTGAAGTCAAGGTAGAGGACATCACTGGTCTCCCCTCATCCAGCCAGCTGGTTATGCACTCATAGAAGGCATCAGATTGGCCAAACAGGATTTCCCCTTGGTTGACTCCCATGATAACCATGATTTACCCATGTTGACTGCCCCGATGACCATCTTTTCCCTCTGATAACCATCTTTTCCTTCATATGTTCAGTGACAACATCTTATCAACATCTGTAGCCCCAGATTATTGATCTCCAAAGGTAACTTCCCTGGAACATAAGTTCACAGAGTTCTATCACAAATGAAAGGAGGTTAGGAATCTTGCCTTCCCTTAAAGTGTCCTTCCAGACACTCATATTGCCAGGACCACAGATGCAGGAGGCTTTGCACTCTCTCCAGTTTTTCATGATCAGTTCCTTAAGGTCTTGCCATCAAACAAAGCCTGCATAAATCTTCGGGGGAAGACAAATCTCTCTACCTGTTGCTCAAGGTAACAGTTTGGGTAATACATTTTGAGGTAACTACATGCTTCAAGGTGATGGCTGGAACTGGCATCCTCCCTGGGTGGTTGAGGAGCTCAGTCAAGACATGCCTCAGACTGCTGGGAGGCATTTCAAGATGGAGATAAAAAACGAGCTCAAGAAAGGCCAAAAAATGTGTGTGTAAACAGAAAACTTTGGTCTAGAAGCTGTGGTTTGGCTTAGCAATGCTGAGCTAGACCAAAGACAAGAAAGTGAAGTTTGAGAAGTATTTACCTTCCCTTCCTCCTGAGGCCAAGCAGCCACTGCCTGACCTTGAGCAAATCAGGGTGGTGTGACACTATCCTGATTTATTTGCATCTGATACAGCCCAAAGTGCCCTATGGACAGCTGGATATCATCTGGCTGTACCGTGCTGTGGCCAACTCCTTTCCTTAGACAGTCACCCATCAAAAGAGATGACTTCAGGTGAAAAGCAGAGCCTCCAGCTTTCTGGCTGCTCCACGGTGAAAGAGTGGCTGGGACTGCTCTGGAACCCGGCTCCTCTGTGTTCCAGAAGCTCCTGGCTTAAATTGGATTTGATTTCATGCTTCAGCATCAGTTTTCATAATAGGGAGAAGAAACAGCTTTACAAAAAACAGCTTTCCATGGCATACTGGCAACTGCAAGTGCGGGGAGCAACAGCACACCAAAGATGGGAGATTTGCATCCCATGATGGGATCTCCCATAGCTTTCTTCAAAGGTAAATCATTTAACGACCCTGTGCCTCAGTCTCCCTACTGCTAAATCACTCTAATGCCAGGCTGCCTCTTAAGATGTTGCTGGGCTTTATCTAATTAACATTCACAGAGTATCCAGAGATAAAGCAGCTCCATAAGTGTATTGTATGGCTTGTAATCTTTCGATGTTGCCATGCAAAGGAGATATCACAGAGCATGGGAATACCCTGAGAGAGCTCTGGGTCTGCTTTTCACTTCCAAGAGCTCTTTTTCCTGCAGTGACCTCTTCTTTTAGCAGCACATTCACCTTGGCCTCTGGTGAGTGGGAGTGATGTGCAGCATCCCTGCTACAAGCTTCCCACAGGCCATGAAAACCTGCTGTTAACAACCAGAGAGAAATAACCAGCACTGTTATTTGTATCATTTGCTGAGGTTTGTAACCTAGAATTAATTTTCAAGTTGAGTCCACACGCTGCCTATTTCACACGTATCTGGGTAGCAGACAAGAGCCCTTCTAGCACCAGAAGCAAACAGAGCTACAATCAAGCAGCTCAAGGCACAGCCCTCTAATAGTTCAGTAATCAGTAATAATCAGCCCTTCTCTTTATGTTCAGAGAGACCTAATAGAACCCAACTACTCTACAGTGAATACATTTTCATTTAGAAGACTAAATGCAAGCACAAGTTATCTACTTAATTAAAATCTAAATCCTCTACCCAGCCATTTGTTGTTTCTCCTGGGTGCATGTTGCAAACATTGCTGGTGTTTCCCTGAAATCCACTGCTAATGGATTAAAAGGAACTCCATGAAATGTTTCATTTTGCTGCACGTGGTTCTGAAAGAGCAGAGAATCCTCTGGTGCTGTGTATGCAGGGAATTCCTCCTCACCTTCTTCCCAGGAGACCAGCTCCTACTTCTATGTGCTAGGACCCCAAATCTTGGCCCCTGGTTCTTCTTGTCTTTGGAGACAGGGACAACATGATTCTCCCAGACACCAATGTAACTGCTCAGGCTGGAAACTCACAAGTATGCAGTCAGCAAAGGTTGCAGAAAAACCTCCCAAAGAACAGTCCTGATGGGATCACAGTCACAGGAGCTAAAGTGAGAGGGGGAATTATTAGCTCAACAGAAGCAGAGATTGGAGATTCTTATCTATTTAAGTCTGGAGAAGAGGAAACTGAGGGGGGAATCTCATTAAATACTTACAACTATTTAAATGGTGGGTGTCAGGAGGTTGGGGCAGTGCTTTTTGCTGTTGTATCCATTGACAGGACAGAGGATGATGGGATGAAGCTGGAACACAAACAGTTCTATTGAAACACAAGGACAAACTGTTTCAGTGTATGGGTGAGGGAGCCCTGGCCCAGGCTGCCCAGGGAGGGTGTGGAGGCTCCTTCCTTGAAGGGCTTCAAGACCCACCTGGACACGTTCCTGTGTGACCTGATCTAGGCGGGAGCTGCTTCTGCAGGGGGATTGGACTGGATGAGCTCTAAAGGTCCCTTCCAACCCCCACCATGCTGTGACTCTATAAGGGATATGTTGGAGCTGTGCCAGATCATTTGCTCTGTAACAGACTTTGTGTGTGTGACATGGCTGCACCCCAGCTCTTGGGAAGCACTGAGGCTGCAATCAACAGAACTGCATTTGTTTTTGCAACTGGAAGAACTGGGAATAGTCCCTTGTGAAACTGGAGCTAGTCCCTGCTGGGTGTGTAGGTGGTTATGTCTAATCTGATGAGTATTCATTAGGCACTTGTATTCTAAGATGCAGACTCCTGTGGAAAATGAATACATACAAGATGCATCAGATTTTGCCTTGTATTGTCTGTTCTTGCTGAGTGCATAGGTGAAAGAAAAGATGACCTTTCCTGGGCTTCCCATTCACCACATTTCACCTTCTCTTGCATTTGTGCATCATGGTAGAAGGTGGGGGGGGGAAGTGAAGAAATTGGGGGAATCTTTTTTCCCTTTGTGTGTTTAGGACAGTGGAGAGTGATTGCAATTGTTAAAAGGCTGCTAGTCTAGAGAGGGGCTGCCTTTCACGAAGGGAAGGAAAACATTGTACAGGACAAAAGCAGTGTCTCTAGCTGAGAAGAGAACAAAGCCTCTGCTCCTGTTACTTCTTGGCTGCAGCAAGAATCATCTCTTAATAAAGTGATACCATGCCTAAAAGAGACAAAAGCCCAGAGGAGTGACTACAGTTCCTCCTGAGGACAGGCTGTTGGGGATTTGCCAGGTGCTCTCAGGCCTTGCGCAGTGAGGAACTGCCAGGATCATCATCCCTAGGCAGGTTTGCAGCCACTCCCTGTAACACCATAGGAATATATTCTTTGGGCTTTTTAGCTTCTCCTAACAATGAAACCTTCCTTCTCCTCCTCTCATTCCTTCCATGGCCAATCCACTTAAACCAGGAAAGTCACCATTCAGGTCCAAGTTCCATTCTGAAGTGCTGACTGCCTCACTGCTCCCTCCAGCAACCCTATCCTGCTGTCTTTAGAGAATATCCAAGTTGACATTAGACTTGTTCAACAGATTAATTAGCCACATTTCATTTTAAGTGGCATTGACTTAATAGGTGCTGCTAATGTACAGTATGTATTTACTTAAAGCCATTATAACATAATATTTACAGGGTACTTAGGGTGTATTAATTACTGGATAATGAAGCTGGTGACTACAGCGTTGCCATTCTTGCGTGCCTGTAAAAGTTTTATCATCTCATGGGGTGGTGGGGGGAGGGAGGGAGAGAAAAATTAATGGCATGCACATTGAATGCTGCTGCTTCTTCATAGGAAATGTGCAAATGATGAGAAAATGTAAACCAGGGGCCCCAGTAAATCACAAACAGCTAACAAATACTTGGAGACGTGCTGTAATGTTTTTATGAGCGTGTTTTACAACCCATTCATTACGCTGTCTGTCCTTCTGAAAGCTGCTTATTAGACTCACTGTGCAAAGTAACATGTGAATATCTGTGCAACTAGCCATGAAATCACAACAGAGCCCATCACTTTGATTTCCCCCCCGCTTTTTTGTCCTGGAAGATGTCCTGAAACATTTGCCCTCCTACTGTAGTTCCACAACACACGTTGCAAGAGAGGTGATGCTGTGGAGCTGATGCAGAGGGGTGTGTGTGTGTGTTCCTGGAAACAATCTATGCCCAGCTCAGTCTCTTCTTCCTGGGGACAAACGATTTTGGATGCTGCAGTCAGAGGTGAACAGTGACCTCAAGTGTTGTTTAGATCCCTTGGGCCTGTGTTTCAGAGCAGTCCAGCCTGCAGTGAAGGGTTTTCAGAGGGGTTGTGAGCCTGCAAGGTTGCAGACTGTGAGGTGCCTTAGCATGTCTTCCCTTCAGGAGTGTCCATGTGGGATTTGCCTGCTGGAAATCAGGATAATATCATTGCTCCTTGCCAAGGGGTCACAGAAGTTTGTCAGCTACCAGAGAGAGAGTATGTGCTCTGTGCTGCATGTCAGCAGTCTGGGGGAGAGCTGCAGGTTGGGCTGCCTGTCAGGGAGAGGTTAAAGGTGTACTTAAATCTAGATGCTGGAGGAAGCCGATGCCCAAGGACCTCTCTGCCTGCTCCTTTTTCATTATGTGTCTGATGTGTAAGATAATGGAAGCAGATAACCCCAGAGACCCCTTCCCCCTTGTCGACCTCACAGCCTTCTGTGAAGTGAGCACACCACGTGCCACAGCAGGCACAAAGGCAGCGGCACAGGCGCTTGACAGCCGGGCAGCGCTGCCATGCTGTAATTTCCCTTCCACTGCCACATTACAAGCAGCTTCATATTCAAATGGCTGCCTGTCTATGATTGTCCAATTATTCACTGCATTCTTTCTTTGATGGCACAGATGTTCTCAATTTCTTGGGAGTTAGAGGGGTTGGTTGGGGTTTTTTTTCATCTAAAAAGTCGTTCAGGCTCAGAAATGCAAAATTCTCCACAGTTCACCAGGTTCTCTGATGCCTTTGCATAATTGGTCTTCAATTTGCCTATTGTTTTACAATGGCAAGCCTGTGTTTAATTTCATTTGCTGTAAACCTGTAGAAAGAGCAGAACATTCTGCCATTTAAGTCAATTCTCCTCGTTAGGATCTGAGCGGGGATTGGGAACGTTTAGACTCGATTACAAGGCACAGATTGTGCAGAAAGGAACACGTGTTTTCCTCTGCCATTGTTTGAAACACGTTGTGAGGCTGATCCAGCAAGATGTTAAAACAGGCTCAGCTCTCTCTGTACCTTTGTAAGAGGTGCTTAACTCCTGGCAAGGCCAGGCTGGTTGTTTCTGGGGGTGCTGGCATGCCAGGGAGGGCAGCCCAGGTCTGCTGGAAGCAGGAATCGTTCAGATCATGGATATTGACTATATATAATTTCTAGGCAAAGGGCATTTTGATCACTTCAAAGTGACAGCTGACAGTTTGAATTTCAAGAAGGGTTTGTCATGCTTTCCCAGGGTTTCAGTTTCCTTTTGCTTCGATGGATGGAACTATAAACTTACTGTAAACTCACCTGTGTGGTTCAGCTGTTGATCAGCACTTGTGAAATCACTTGGGCTTCTCAGTCATGTCCCATTCTCAGATGCACATTTATACAGCATTCTTATGGGGCAAGGCAGAGATACTGTGGGACAGAAGTATCAAAAATGCAACAGAAGGCAGCAAGGTGTTGCTGGAACTTCATAATGACAGCAAGAAAACCCCAGCAAAACCCTCTGTCAGCTCACGGGGAGCTCTGGGAGTGAAACTCTGTAAATCAAAGCCTGGCGAATGGAGAGAGAGAGAGAAAAAAGAAAGAAAGGAGAAATTGTAAAAGATTAGAGGCTTGCCAGGCTAATTCAAAGGAGATAAAGGGATGACCCAGGGAATTACAGCCTCACAGCAATCCTGGGTAAAAGGATTAGGGTAGGGCCTCTGCAACAAAGAAAGGGCCAGCACTGAAGTCTGCTGGTTACCCCAGGAGCAGGCCAAGTAGGTTGGTACCCTTCCCTGTTCTAGACAAATGCCCTAACTTTTGTTTTCTGCAAGTTATTTGGTGCAGTGTCATAAAAGGTTATTGCAAAAGCTACTGATGTCTGCCTGGCATGAATAGAAATGCAGTAACAGCATGGCAAGACCCTGCCACCTCCCACCAATACTGGCATAGCCATGCTGCTGTGCTGCTCACCCAGGAGACCATAAACAGCTTTAGAAAGGCTCAGCTTGCTGAGGTTATGGAAGAAAATGTCAAGTGTTGTGCTGTCCTTGCACAGCAAAGAGATGAGCCTGGCAGAGGCTGAGAAGAAAACCTATCCCAGTTTAAAGCTGGGCTGAGGAATAGCCAGCCTCATGCTGTGATGGCTGTGGTGCAGGGTGCTGGGGCTCTGGCCATGGGAATAAGTCCATCCCAATGCAGGAATGGACCTGTCTGTGCTGATGGGCAGTGCATGGGTCATGCAGAGACATGCCATTACTTCACTTATCCCTGAGCTAGGAGACACTGCATTCAAAACCCTTTGATGTGCTGGATAAAAAGGAGATTACAAAGTGGTTTACATGAAGGGAGACAGCTTTCTAGTGTGGTGTAACTGGAGGGAAGCAGAGGAGGACCTCAGAGTGACATGTAATGCCAGCACTTTGGAGGTCTCTACATTTGTCTCCAGTCTTGTTCCTTGTATCAGATAAACTGATGCCTCAGAAGCAACCCTTGTACTATCTGTCTTAGGAGGCAGTCAGGAAAGAGATTTACCAAGCTACATGGATGTTCTCTGAGAAGATAACAAATACCTTACTCAACAATACATCAAATGAGTGTGTTCTGAGATGGGAAGGTGTACACACTACCAAAATCTCTACATCAAAGCCCAGCAGATTTTCTTCTCAGCACTGGGGTTTTCCAGTCAGTCACAACCAACTGACAATTACTGTGTGTTAGATCTCAGCTACACTGACCAGAGACAGAGCCAAAAGGCAGCCAAGCTGTCTTGTGGGTCAAAAGGATGAGCTCACTTGACAGCATATGCTTCTCTTGTGCTGTTATCAATATCAAAGCCTCTTACTTCTTTGGTGTGGTACTACAATGAAAACAGATGATGCATTGTTTCACTTCCTTCTACCTTTCAAGGAAGAAATTTCTCTTCCAGACCCTTCTCCTCTTTGGAGCAAACAGTTGCTATTTTTCCAGTCTCTGGCTCAATGGATAATTTTCTAAGTCAGTTCAAAGAAATCCCTGCTTTTGTCTTTATAAAGCAGTGGATTGGGAGCTATTTTTACCCAGTATTACTCCCTTCCAAGCTTTCAGGGAGTTGGAAAGAGCAGGGAAGGAGAGGACTGTAATCTGAGTCCTTATTTCAGAAGCTGAATTCTGCAGGTTGGGCCTATTTTCAGATGACAGTCTCATAGCTGCCTCTTCCTCTGTGGGTACCTGCCTGTGCTCTCTCTACAGGAGCTTGGGAGTGGTGGGGAACTGAGGTTGCCATCATGCCCCTGTGTAACAGCCATTGCCAGCTGTTTCTGAGGTTGAGAGCTGCAGCACAACCCTGGCTATATTAGCAAAGCTTTGATTGCTGTTTTTAGATGCCCAGACTCAGGGGAAAAATAGGCTTTGCTTCTCCATCAGGGCTGTGAGGTGGGAGGTTTGCTATGAGCAGTGGGAAATGCTGGCATGGGGTCCTAGTGTAGGCCAAGGGCATCCTGGCTGGGATCAGNAGAAACTTTTTCCCTGAGAGGCTTATCAAGTATTGGCACAGGCTACCCAGGGAGGTGATGGAGTCCTCATCCCTAGAGATATTAAAAGACTCATAGCTGAGATGCTGAAGGCCATGGGTTAGTTCAGTGATGGGTCTGGCAGTGTGAGGTGAGGGGTTGGACTTGGTGACCTTAAAGATCTTTTCTAGCCATAACGATTCCATGAACTTCAAACGTCTGGACAGAGCAAGTGTCCTCTTAAGGCTCAAGTGGGCCACTGGCCTGTTGACTCCATGGAGAAGCCAGTACACTCCCTAGAATGTAGGCCTGCTGAATTCTCACTAAAAACTGTGATCGAACAACAGGGAATGCAGAGTGTGAGCTTCATGTAGCCAATGGGAAGGGGAAGCCCTGCCCCTGTCACTCTGCACCTTTGCAAGGGTGGGAATGGCAGAGCCAGGCTCCTGACCCATTGTGGTGGGTCAGTCCCAGTTGGGCAACACAGGCCCCACACAGCCATTGAGCTCCCCACAGCTTCTGTGTGACAGGGAGGGAAAGCAGAACTCAGGGATTAAGATCAAGTACAATAACTAAAATACAATAACAGGAAGAAGAAGAAAAGATAAGAACGGTAATTGAGAGACAAAACCCAGGAACAGGCCAGTGGTGCCAATGCCGTTGCTCCCCACTCACTGAGCGATGCCCCAGCAGCCATCTGTTCCTCCCCAACAACCCCCCAGTTCCTGTACTGGGCATGAGGTCCTGTGGTGTGGAACAGCCCTGGGGCTACTTGGGCTCATCTCTCCTGGCCATGCTCCCTCCCAGCTTCTGGTGCACACAGCAGCCTCCCCTCCCAGCCCCCTCACTGGTGAAAGGGCCTTGCTGCTGTGCAGCACTGCCCAGCCATACCCAAACATGCCTCTGCCATCAACCTTCTCCTCAGCCAAACCCAAAATACAGCCCTGTAGCAGCTACTAGGAGGAAAATTAACTCTATCCTGGCTGAAACCAGGACATCCGTAATTTCCCCTCTCCTGGGCTGTGGCACTTGCTCCCTTTCCCCTCTCCCACCACAGGACTCTGCCCCTCTGTCCAGCCCTGGCAGCATTGTCTCTGGAGGACAAGGACTGTACTCTGCAGAGGCTTCTGCTGTCAGGGCTGGGACAAGGGCGTGCAGGAGTAGAGCTGAAGAGTTTCTCTCATCCCACATGGTCAGACTTGACCTATCTGCTAATAGCTGCTAGAACTCCCCGTGCCCTGCCGTGTCAGGGAGATGTCTTGCTCACTCCACAGTAGCTTGTTAACTAAATATGACAGCTTAAGGTTTCTTTTCCAACTGAAAACCCAATATCAAAGCAGGTTGGAGCCTGGTTTACAGTTACAGTCATTTCTCCTGAGCGTTAGAGTGCCTGAGGCTAGAAAGATGACAGCAGTTTTCCATCTGATGACAATCCTCAGCACCAGCCTCAAAAATGCCAGCTGTAATTAAAATGTGTGTGTGTGTCTTCAAGGGTAATATCCCTTATTCTCTTGTTGACAATTGCCGCTTCAAGCTTCTAGCCTTAACTAAATAGGAGCAGTTTGCCTTTAAATGGCAAGTTTCCTCTTTCCCTAGTCACTGATTTGTGGCTGCATTTAGGAATGGCACAGTCTTAATTGCATGATCCCTTTATTTCCCCCTTCCCCAATGTTTTTCTAAGGCCCCTTTAACAACCAGCGTTTAGTAAAAATTCACTGTTTTTCTTGTAGCAGCCACCATCCCAAACCCCTTTCCTATGACAGTGTCAGTAATTGTTTAATCCATGTAAAACAAACTGCTTTCCACACTCACCCTGTTGAGAAAACAGCAGCCTCTGTTCTCTGAGTGTCAAAGACAACACAATCCTGCTGGGTGCGTGGCCATGGCTCAGCTGCTGATCGGTGCTGGGCACCAAAGGCTGCTCTGCAGTCATTGCCAGAGGGAACTTAGTGAGACTTATTGAACCAGAAGTTGTATCCACATTTGAAGGGAAGGTATAGTGTTAAAGGAACTTTCAGGGTGGAATGCAGCCAATATGCATGGAGCCTGTTCTTTTCCATGAGTAATGCTCTGGGCAGCACTGGAGGAGGTTCGTGCAGTGACTCCGAGAGAAACAGCAACAGCAGGGAAGTGGAGGCATCAGGGCTGTGCTCTGGGCTGTCACTACAGAGGGGAGAGCACAATGGTGCCACAGAACCGCAGAGCTGCAGAGCTACTACCCTGAGACAAGCCTCTGAATCTTAGAGGCTGCTTTCAGTTGGCAATTAAGGCATTTGGAAATATGTAACCATCAGGCAAGGTGGCAGGTCAGTCTGCTCCTTGATATGACAAAGGCGGTTAACTAAGGAACTTCTAATCAGGAGTTACTGTCCTTGAAGAGCAAAACACCCTGGGACATACACACTTTGTGGTGGGAAAGTGACTGTGCTGTTGAAATCACAGTCCTCTGAGCTTGGCTCATTATAATCACAGAATCACACAATGGTGGGGTTGGAAGGGACCTTTAGAGCTCATTAAGTCCAACTCCCCTGCAGACACAGCTCCCACCTAGATCAGGTCACACAGGACATGTCCAGGTGGGGTTTGAAGACCTCTAAGAGGTATCCTAGGCAAAAGCTGTGATTATATGGCAGAATGTTTCAGGAAGATGTACATTAAATAAGTCTGACTTGACTGCTACTCCTTCAGCTTGTGCAGACTGGCACAACAAGATGTGTATCAGATGCTAGATGATAAATACCCATAACCATGAGTGCATGTTTCCTTGAAGTCTCTGTGCATACTGATGAGGGTAACAGGGCTGCTCAACACCCTCCAAAAGTTCATTCCAACTCTTCCATGTCACTTCCAAATCTTCTCTTCTCTGTCTCACTGCACTGGGATGCACTGAGTGAGGCATCAAGTATGAAAACCAGGCAGCGTAAAGCGAAGAACCTGATATTTCTGCAGCTTTCACGTGAGCAGGAGCTGCCACACTTCCAGCTCAGCAGTAGAGAGGCTGTTTTTCTTTGGGAGTGTATTTTGAGCTTTATTGTTTAATATTAAAGCTGTGTTGGGAAAAGTGGCTCATAAATGGCTAATAAAAGCAGCGTTTACAGCTTGTAAAGTGCATCAGGACTTCACCTGGGTTTGCCTAGGGACATTTATATTTATGATGGTTGTCTGGGGTTTAAGAACTGCCCATCTTTTTTGTTTGCTTCTTTCTGGACTCATTAATGCTGTGGATAAACATATTTCCTAATTAACTCTGTTGGATCATGACATGCTGAGGAAGAGCTCACCAGCACTGCCCCTTCCTTCCCATGGGGGTCTGGGGTGGGGAAGGGACACACACCACACAGGGCTGGTTGCTGGCTGCAGCATTGCAGCGTGTGTGCTCTGCTCATGAGCACCTGCCTAACACCTCTGAAAGCCCTGAATGTGAAATGACCTGCTGCAAGCATGGGCTGCAGAGATACCAGCTTTGTCCATGGCTCTTCTCATTGCCTCCACCTCTCTCAGTTCTGTGTCTATTGACTTCCTTGGTAGTATGCAGATCAGGGGGAGTTTTTTGCCTGCTTGTTTTCTTCCTCTTTGAAAGAATTCAGGGGAAAAATGCTGAGCCTGCAGTCTGCTGGTTTTCTGATGATAATCCTGGAGCTGCAGTAATCTGTTTCAATCACCTGCTCTAACTGTGGACGCTTCTACCTAGAAAACCAGATGAAAGCATGGATCATTTCTACTGACCAATGGTACCTGTGAGATATTACTCTTGATTTTCTTTGAACCTCAGAGAAGAAAAAGGGTTGAACATGTAGGCAGCTTGGATCTTGGATCTAGCAGCTCAAACTTCTGAGGGAAAACCTGGCTCTAGTTTGGAGTTGAGGGATTTGTGAAACAGATCTGCTCAGGAGCTCTCCTCAGGGGAGGAGATGCAGGCAATGTCTACTGCAGGGAAAAGTGACTTGCTAACGAGCTGTTCTCAAGATATGTGGAGATAAACAGCTTCTCTGTCTGCCAAAAACCCCTCACTGAAGCTTTTCAGCAGTTGCACACAGAAACTAAACACATCCAAGTCCGTGAAACTGTTTGTGTTTTAGACAGTGGGTTCCTTGGCAGAGATAACAATGACCATCCCTGCTCCCAGCACACACACAGACACTTGAAGGCAGCCTGAAGCTGCAGGGAGTGTTCATAGCTGGGCATCTTTGGTTTATTTTCACACAGGACCTTACAGACTCTTGGAACCATCAAAACCCTTCAATGTAATCCCAATTAGCACTTGTGCACTGTAACTTGGGCCTTTGGTGAATGTTTCGACTGCTCTGGATGCTGCCAGCTTTTGATTTCTCAGTTGTCGGTCTCTGATAAGGACTTGTGGGACACTCACTGCAAGCCAAGCAATGGGGAAGGGGGTTGCCTTGGTTTTAGAGCAGTGGAGTTTTTGAATGAAAAGTTGGGGTGGGATGTCATACCCCAGATTTGCTACCAAGCCCATCACATTTGGCAGCAAGTGAAGCTGTTGTGTAGTGATATACTTGGAACTGATGCATGCTCCTTCATTACAAATCTCCCTTCAGGTTTCTATTTCTTTCTTTGCCTCTCTCAGATGTACCTAAAGCTGTGCAGATCCCAGCACACAGCCTAAGCACATCCACTGCCAGCTAATAAGAGGTGACCCTGTCCACTGTCTTTGCCCTCGTAACAGTTCATTATACTGCCCAGCATTTTTGAGGCAGAGTAAGTGAGATTTATAGGTTGCCTGGGGATAATCATTTCAAGAAGAAAGATCAATGACATGCACATGTCAGTGGAAAGAGCAGCAAGTTCCAATACCTGCCTTGTTAGAAGGCACCAAACATCTTCATAAACTATTTAAAGGTAGGAATGATCATTAACCTTTGCTGCAGCCAATTGCATTGGGAACAGTCAATGTCACTGAACACGAGTCAGGGTGACAGCCAGTCAGGTGTGTGTGGGCACATGGTTATGGTAATGCTCTGGGATCGTTTTCACGCTGGCTCTGTCTTGGAGGAGGTCTCAGACAAGCAAGCTGAAGCAAACATCAGCTCCTTGTGCACCTCAGACGAGCTCTCTGGCCTTACTTTGGCTTGATGTGCACTGGTATCACTTTGCAGCCACCTCCAACCCAGGGCTGTGGGTTCATTTGCTCCTTCCCTTAGTTAATTATTACTGTTTTTAATAGGGTGTGACAGCATTCCACTTTCCCTACAGGAGAAATCATGACCCAGATTCCTTCTCACAGAGATGAGGGAAGAGCAGCTTGCTCAGCCTTGGCTTGTGCTGTGAAACCACCTTCAAGAGCTGACGTCACTGTCACTGTCCCTGTTGGAGATGTCTGCAGCCCTCCAGTGATACATCTCTCAGCTGCTTTGCTTTAAACTTGAGCTGTAGCACTTGCTGCTGCACTTGGAGGATGATCTGTTGTTGCCAATCACATCTCGTCCTGGCCTCTCTGATGCTTAAGCAATGACATTTTTTTCCTCCAGCTGCCTACATTTGGTGTTTTATTGGTGGCTGCATGTGGCCCTCTTCCCTTAATTCCTTCTGCTGGCTCTGGCACTGTGAGCTCTATAATGCTGCAGAGGCTGCTTGCAATGAAAACCAAAAACTAAGTAATACATTACCGGTTACAACCCAGTCCATCTCCGTGGGCTGGAACTCATGCAGCTTTCCACTCTGAGCTTTCCCACTCCATCTCCATGGGCTGGAACTCATGCAGCTTTCCACTCTGAGCTTTCCAAGTGGCTCATAGCCCTCAGATTAAGGAAACCCTGTGGCTCAAGGAGGATTGACTTTCCAGCATCCTGAAAAGGCATCTTTTCCTCATGGTTGCTTGATTTTTTTTCCCAATTCCTCTGCTTTTGAAAGAAAATGTTTGACATCCTTTACTCTTCATCCTCCTGGTTCCCAGGGAATTAAATGTGATCAACCTCCTTGCTGGTTAAACTCAGCCATCTCAGCTGATGCTTGGGGGCACTTAGGCACATTTTAGGCATTAGAAAGTTTTCTAACTGTTTTAATGGGCTTTAAACCAGGCCAGGGGGCACTAATCAGATACAGTTTTGAGTATTCTGGCTTCAGATCAACAAAACACTTAAGCATGAGCTTAATTTTAAGCACTGCAACCGTTCTGCCCATGAAAAACAGGAACAAAATGTCATCCAGCCATTCTGCTGAGTAATCCTAACAATTCTCTCTCCTCCTTGTTTTTTTTTTTTTTCTCAGGCCTTCTTTTCCCCACCTCCCACAAACTCTTTTAGGCAATCTCAAAGATAGAACTGAGAAAAGCTAAAACTAAACCTCTCAGGCAGGGAAGCACAAGCAATGTGGGGAGTTTCTGTCTGGAACTCCAAGCAGCAGATTGCCATTATTGTAAATACTGTCTGAATTCACTCCTGAAAACATACAACATACCATTTACATGAAAAGTGACAAATTAAAATGTAAAAGCCCCTCTTTTGTTCTCTTGAGTGGGATATAACATGACAAGCTTTGAGAAAATGCCTCAGTGGCAGCACAAGCCTGGTTGTATTTACACTGAGTGTGATGGAGCATGTTGGCAGCACACAGAAACAACTTGACCCAAATACTCTGAGGTGTTTGGGTGCCTGAAGCTCATTGCAGTTAGGTGCTTTGAAGCATCTGGTACTTAGATTCTAGGAACTGGGCTGAAATACAGCCACTCTGCATCATCAGAAAAGGGGCTTGTATCGCTAGGAGAAAGCTTTGCCATTCCCAGCTGGTGTAATCCCATGTGAGGGGCTGCATTTGGTGTGGGCTGTGAGTCAGGTGGGATCTGTGGCAGTGGCCAGTTTTTCAGAGGAAAGCCCTTCCCAGCTTCACCCTCCCAGCTTGCAGGAAGGAGGGAGTTGAGCACATCTGACAATGGGGGTTGTTTCTGTGTCTGTCACGGAATCTGAAGGGGTTGCACTGGACCTTGAGATTCTGTCATTACCATACACAAGCCTTGTTGCAGTGTGTATGTAGATGACACAAACTGCTGGGATAAAGTTGTGTTAATCAGAGATGTTCAGAGCTCACCCTTCCCTCTTTGCTCAGGTGCTGGTGTTGGATGTGTTCCCCTCTGAGGTTCGTAGCACAGCAGTGGTAGCAACGTGCTGTTCCTGCTTTGCTGAAAGGCTGGGGGTTGAAGTTCTGCTGCTGAGCAGTGCTCTTTGCACACCCATGGAGGGTACAGAGCAGATTTCTAGGACACAGGCTTGTATATATTCATCCTTTTCATCTGACTCTCTTGACCTTGGGGTATAAAGCATTCTCGAGTACCTCTATACAGAACCCTTTGCTAGACAAGTGAGGTGAGATGAGGCAAAGGTTGTGGTACTGATCTGGCTTTCATTCCCCATCTTTATGCAGACTTCTTATGACAAAATCTTGCATAACAAAGACCTTCAGGAAGTGAGGTTCAGCAGGAATGACACACAAAACCAGCCACCTTTGCAGAAAGTACCAAACATCCCAAGGCACTTGATTGTTAAACTTCAACTCTCTCCTGGAGGTCTGCAGAGCTTGTGTGTGTGTGTGCTTGGCCTTCTGGTCTGTTCAGCTGTAAACAGTCTGAATGATGCAGCTGGACGTTTTTGGCTGTGTGGGTCAAATAGTGATGATGGTGAGTGCAAATTAATAAAAAAGGAGGGGAAAAGTAAGAACATAAAAGGCTGCTTTTCAAGTGTTGAATGCCAGAATCTCTTCACAGGGCAAAGGTGGGTCAGGCAAGGCAGAGGCTGGGTCAGGATAAATCCTCCTGGGATGTCTCTGTTCCCATCCCCTTGCAGAAGAATTCACAAGCTGGCTGCATCCAGGCCATGGAGGGAAACCCCCAGCAGATACATCCTGAGCAGCCATTTGTTTATGTATTTCCCCAAGCTCCAGAGACACTTGAGGAGAATTTTCTGACATGGCTGTAATCATTTCTGTGGGCAGCCAGCTCTAACTTTAATTTTCAAGGATCACCTTCTCTTCAGAGGGTTATTTTAAGCCAGCATCAGCAGGGGCAGACTGGCTGCATTTGCTGCAAGTCAAGTGCAGAAGCTGTCACGGGGTGGACTGGGCTCTTTCTACTTGTCCCTGCAGAGGAACAAAGGGCTGAGTCAGAGACTTAAAGGTAGTATTTGGGGGAAGAGCAAAATTGCTTCCCACAGCAGAAATAACCCACTCCAGTTCAGATCTGTGCTCTCTGGAGAAACTAATAGGTAGGTCAGAGCAGGAGCATCCTTCAAATATCATTAGTTTCAATGACAAATACCTGCTTTCTTCATTGCATTGGGTCCATCCAACCGTGGCCACCATCCCAACGCATGTATATCAGATCCAGCCACAGGAGGGGGACAAAGATGCACTTGGTGAGAAAGTTTTATCATGTAAGAGATTTAATTTCACCTCCCACCTACAAGGCAGTGGCACTTCTGCAGGCAGAGGATCAGAGTCCCTGCTTTTGGATGCTATGTCTTTCAGTCTTGCTATGCACACACAACAGATCTCCAGGATAGGGGCTGTGCTGTCTTGTTTGCAAAGGTCTTCAGATAACATTAGTATGGCAGGAAATAAGGATGAATAATAATCCAAGAGGTACAACAGAGTGAGAAATGGTTTGAGAGGGAGGTTTTTACCAGCAGATGTGTGCCCTGCCTTCAGCACTGGCAGGCAGGGAAGGCTCCTGTGCCAAGTGCTCTGTCTGAGGCTCCCCAGCTCCAGCTACATGTGAGCTGTGGCTGCCCCTAACCCTACCCAGGGCAGGATGTTGGTGGAGCAGTGCTGTGCCTGCCTCATCTCCGCTGCATCTCACCAGCACTGACCACACTGCTGGGATGCCTACACCAGCCCATCCACACAACCAGGCTTCCCAGAGCAGACCAGTGACCATTGCTCAGCCTGTAAGGTGTTGATTGGAAGATGTGCCTTTGATGTACATGAAGTACACCTTTCCCTCATGGATATGCATGCAGCACACATGGCCAAAGTGAAGGCTGCAGCCAGAGCAGCAGGCAGCTGGGGCTGGAGATGGAACTGTAGCTTAGCAGTAGGGAGAGCAGGTGGCTGAGCAGCAGGGAGGAAGACTTGCCAACAGCACACATCACTAGGATCCTGAAAGGAAACAATTTGTTTAACTAGTTTGCCAAATAATATCTATATTATGAATGCACCAAACATGGCTTATTCCTCCACGCTGGAGGGTTCTTGCTTCCAGAGTGAACAGGTTGTTTTCTCTGCTTCAGAGCTGGGTAAACACTGGGCAGAGCTGCTGAAGGGCCCAGTGGCTGCTTTGCCAGGAGTGAGGTGGCCTTGGCTGTGGGTCGGTGAAGGGTGGGTTTGTGCTCCCATGTGTCACCTCAGCATTCCTTGAGGCCACATTTGCTTGCTGTGTCTGTGAGTCTTTGTTCATCTTAGCTTTGAGTTTATACGTGTTTGTCCCCATTTTGGGGAGCTGCAGGGTACATGGCAAACAGCTGGGGAGTGCTGCTTCCCAGCTGCTCCCTTTGGCCACCACTCATAGAATCATAATGGTTGGAAAAGCCCTTTAAAGCTCCTGCAGTCCAAACCCTCCCCTCACACTGCCAGACCCACCACTAACCCATGGCCCTCAGCACCTCATCTTTTAAGTATCTCCATGGATGGGGATTCTCCCACCTCCCTGGGCAGCCTGGCACAGTGTCTAACAACCCTCCTGGAGAAAAAGTTCTTCCCCTTGGTGCAACTCGAGGCTGAGGCCTAAAAGGCCTCAAGGATGGATTTTTCAAGTGCTCACAACCCACATCTCAGGCAAGCTTTTTAAAAGACTCATTTTAAGCTCCTGAAGTACCAAAATGCCTGGGTTTTGTCTGGAGCTGTTCAATTTAGGTCAGAGTATTGTACCTAATATTAATTAGTGTGTATGTGTCAGGGGAGCTGTTGGAATGGGGCCTTGGTACATCACAGGAGCAGCGAACACCTAGAAAACAGCAGAGGAAGGGTGACGGTAGCTATGGAAGTGCTGTAGAGCTGCAGTATTTCAGTAGCAGACCTTACACTACAGTAACTAAGCATCTGCACTTCAAATCCCTCATAAAACTGTGAAGTGAACTGTCCAAAGCCAGATAATGTGCAAGCTGCAACAGGCTTCTCTGCTTTTCCCTAAGTGACAGAGTTTAAAGGGAAAATTGATGAGGAGATGGATATGCCATGACTGACAAGGGCATTAGTGTGACTCTAGGAAAACATTCATAGCAGCACAAGAAAAATAAACCCAGTGGAGAAGTATTTATGGATCTGCACTGACTCAGTCCCCAAAACATTTTCTCTCACAGAGGAAAGAAAATGAAACCAGGGAACACAATAAAACTTCAGCACTGCCTCTTGCCTGGAACGTACAGGCTTTCTGGAGCTTAAGTAACACTGGATGCCCAAGTACAGACAGTGTCAAGCAAACCCACACATGCTAAACTTTGCAGGAGCTGAGCTGCTTTCAATGCTCCATCCACATGCATTTGGGGTCAAAGGCAGAGGGGAGAGCTGGAGGCTTTCGAAGTGGTGTAACCAGGCAGGCAGCTTCCCCTCTTGTCCCAGTTGCCTTCCCCTCTTCTCTCAGTTGCCCTTTCCCATCATAACTGCAGAGATCTTTTCCTCCAGTGCTTCAGCTTTATTTAACTCTCCCTTTGATCAGTGTTTATAGTAATGTAGCTTGGTATAAGCACTAATATCCCTAAATGCTGTAAATATATATGTATAAACACTCAACAAAACATTCCCTATATGATAAACAGCAGAGCTGTGAATTCGGGCTCCAGACAAGGCAGATGCACAGCAACAATTCTCCAGGCCTTTGAAGTTAAAAGGCTTGCTGTGTAAATGTAAAGAGCTTTTGTAAGTCAAACTAAAAGTCTCATTAACGAGAAACTTCCATGATCAGAAACCTGACTAGTTCAGGGAGAATCCCCAAGGACACAAGTATTTAGCACACTTTCTAATTAAAAGAAGAGAATTATGGTACAGCAGTTGAAATACATTTTATACTTGTCTAGGAAATAGTCAGTGGATTTTCTATGCAGAGTTATGCTTCCAGGGCTCTTTACAAATAGGACACAAGCAAACTGAGCAACAAACCTGCAAAAATAAGTACCTGGGAAATGAGAACTTGTGGTTCTCTCTACTCATTGGGATGTTGTTCTCATACCAGTGTTGCACTTGACCTGGACCAGGATCCTTTCCCTGGACAACCAGGTGTTAGGAAAGGGCTGTGTGTTTGTGAGGCCAAGATTTGTCCAGTTCTGGGACATCAGTTCTCTTTTGGTGAATATGTGTTAATCAGAACAAGGAGAACATTTCTGACTAAGACTGGAATAGTGTGTCCAGTACTGGGCCCCTCAGTTGCAGAAGGACAGGGAGCTGCTGGAGAGAGTTCAATGCAGGGCCACAGAGGTGATGAAGAGAGTGGAGCATCTGCCTTGTGCTGAAAGGCTGAGGGAGCTGGGGCTCTGCAGCTTGGAGGAGCCTGAGGGGTGAACTCATTCATGTTACACATCCATCAAGGGTGGGTGTGAGGAGGCTGGAGCCAGGCTGTGCTCAAGGATGGCCAATGACAGGACAAGGGGCAACGGGCACAAGCTGGAACAGAAGAGGTTCCAAAGAAACACAAGGAAGAATTTGTTCCCTGTTGAGGTGAAGGAGCACTGGCAGGGGCTGCCCAGATGGGCTGTGGAGGCTCCTTCTCTGGGGACATTCCACCCCAGCTGGATGAGTTCCTGTGTGCCCTGCTCTAGGTGCTGCTGCTCTGGCAGGGGGGTTGCACTGGGTGAGCTTTCCAGGTCCCTTCCAGCCCTTGAGACTCTGTGCTTCTGTAATTAAATACAATCATTTATTGGAGCAGTGAGGAGGAGGAATAAATTAAAATCATTGCCCATTTCAATATTTATTCTAATAATTCATTTATCTTAAAATCTGCTCTTGTTTCATTTTCCTGCAGCTTTTGGGAGCTGAAAGCTAAAAATATTCTTTTAATGCCAAAATAAATCCCACACCCATTTGTCCTACATGTTTAAAACAATTGATTAAGAACAATTTGTCCACCATTAACAAAAAATGTATTTGAGTTTATGACTGAATGAAACCCCATCCCCATTTTCCCATGTGCCAGCAAACTGAAGCATCATTTCTTGCATGATTCTGGTGTCAGGGCTGGTGACCTGGCTAAATTCCTCTTTGAGAGCTCATTTCAATTCTATAGCAAAGCTCCTGAGGAGTCCATTAGGCTAAATATTCTGCTTTTTTTTGGTTAAATATCCTGCTTTTTTGTCCCTCTTTGCTGTTTTCTTTGGGCATGAAGGTCTGTCTTTCTGCTCTAAGCTCTTTAACAGTCTTTTCTTGGCTTCTTAATACTCTCTGTGCCTTGCTTGAGTCTGGCCTACGTGGGTGGTGAACCTATAAGTAGTTCGAGGTTTTTGTCAAGAGAGGAATCTTGAAGTCTGGGTGTGGAACTTGTATGTCTCCCCTCAGTAGCATACAAAGGAGATGCACTAACTGGTGTACTAGTATATAAACCTGATGCTCTGAAGCACTGCTCTGACTGTCATCCCACCAGGAAACACCACGACAACCACATGTGTAAAGGGCCAGAGTTATGAAGGGCCTCTTTGTAGCTCTTGCAACCTGACTGCTCATTAATGCAGCTAGATGGAAGCAGGGCTGTCAGGAAAATCGAGCCCAATTTGGGGTTGGAGGATGAATTGAAATGCCTACGGTTAATGCAAATGTGTTTCGAGAATGCTTTGTGCTCAGAGCCAAGTCCTGGACACCTCATTTTCTCAGGCAAACAGGATCCAGCCATGGCTGAGGCTGGATCTTTGCTCGGTCAAACCTTGAGAGGTGATTCAATTGGAACTCATTGAAGTGTTGCAGGTAGGCAGCCTTGAGTGGATTGTCAGTGCAAGCAGGATTGCAAATATTCATTCCCTTGGTTTTCCTCAGGCTCATGTAACCCCCATTTCTTGGAAACAGAAAGTTCAGTATTTCATTAACAGTTGTATAGAGACTCTCATGTTCATTGGAAACATGGTGTTTTCAGGAAGCTGAGATCAATAGGAAAGGGGGATGACGGGCAGAGACAAAACTTCAGTGTCTAGAAAACAAATGAGTTCACAGAATCCCAGCATGGTGGGGTTAGAAGGGCTCTGCAGAGCTCCTCCAGCCCAAGCCCCTGCCAAAGCAGGTTCCCCTGGCTCAGGGGGCACAGGAATGTGTCCAGGTGGGTTTGGAAACCTCCTGAGAACGAGCCTCCACACTCTCCCTGTGTAATCTGGGTCAGGGCTCCCTCACCTCAGTACCAAAGGAGTTCCTACTACTGTTCCACTTGAATTCCCTGTTTTCTAGCTTGTGGCCATCACCCCTTGTCCTGGCACTGGCCACCACAGCTCCAGGGCCGACAGCCTTTCTTCACTGAGATGTCCCAGTCCCCTCAGCATCTTGGTAGCCCTGTGCTGGACGTCAGTCCAGTGGCTTTAGTTGAAAGGGCTGGTTAAAAAGTGGAAAAGCTCATGGAGACAGTTTGATACAGGAGTGTGAGCTGAGTGTGTTATGGAATGGAAGGTTACTGGGCTCTGGGCTCCCTGCCTTCCTAGCTCTGCTGCCTCTGCAGCTTCAGAAGATGCCTTGTCCAAGCTCCTGTATCACCCTGCACAGAGCAATCGGGGCAAGTGGAATTATGTAAAAGAGGTTTTAATTATTCTTTTAGTGATAGCAGCATTGTTGTTTTAATGAGCTGTTTATTCACTATTATAACTGATCTGTTTGATTAGCCTGTGCTGCCATTTGCTTAAGAAACTGCTCTAAGAGGGAAGTGAGTGATGCTGAATCCAAATGACTTCAGTTTACACTGGTGGGTGTCAAAAGCAATGGAGTGGTTTTATGATCTCTCTGCAATTGGCATAAATATTGCTTTTTGAAAATACAGAAGGGGCTTAGGTGGTATGAACAGTGTTTCTGTAGTATATTTCTCTTGAATTTGGCAGAAAACAGGTTTGGATGCTGTTGGTTTGACTGAGTCTCCTAATGAACAGCTGTCCCTCACTGGCAGCCATCAGTTCCTTGTGGATTATTTCTGAGGAAGCAAGAGACAGCAGCAATCATTCCTGTTCCCCTTGACTAAAGGCTGCCTGTCAAAATGTTTCTTCAGTCTCTTGTAGTAAGGATCAGGATATTTTCCCCAGCTGATGAGAATTTAGATGATCTCCCAAACTTGTGTCAGGATTCCTCCCCAAACCCTCATTTGTGAGTGTTAGAAATGAAAAAATACCCCACATGCTGGGTTTTTTTTCTCAGATCAACAGAAACCTTCCCTTCAGATGAGCCAAAATGCTGTGTCTTGCCTTTGAGATCCTTTATGTGGCTTCTTTTTAAACACGTTCTTGCAAAGCAGCAAGTTAAAAGCCCGACGGTTTCATTTTGAGGAAATGGAGTTAAGATGCTCCCACAGCTTGGGAACTCTTGGAGACATCCTGGGTGAAATGTTTCTCAGACTTGACCTTCCAAGGGGTGGCTTTGCATGACTGACAGCCTGCAAACTGGTTTTGAATGGTAGCAATGCAAAAGCAGAGCTATTTTGGGATGTTCCCTTCTGTGAGAGCTGCTGCTGAAATGAGCAGCTTCTGCTGTCTGTCTTGTGCCATTGCTTCTAACACAGGTAATCCTGAGTCAAGGTTGGAGGCTGATGTGCTGTTTAGTTTCTCACCAGTGAACTGTCACGACTTGCCATTCCCTCCTTCCACTCTGGGTGTTTTTAACCCAGGTTGGTAATTGCAGGGAGAAAGAAGGAGGGAAACAGACTCCATGAGACTGGGAGGAATAAAGACACAAGAGATAACCCTTTGCTTCAGGCTCACATTAGTAGGTAGGGAGGGAGGGAGGGGAGGAAGGTGAGCACATGGCTGGATCAAACCAGAAGCTTCCCAAGCATTTTAGAGGTGTAAATAATGACACTCTTGTAGCAGCATTTCCATCTCCTCCACGTGATGCTGAGGAAGGTGTTTACACCACCTATTTGGTGCTGTCAGGGGGTTTTCAGCTGGTATCCTCCCCACCCTGGGTAACACTCTAGGAAGCATCAGCGCTGTTTGAGAAGTTGAGCCTCCTATTACATCTGTTCTTTATTGGGTGGCTTCCAAGCTCCTGAATGCCTTCAGCAGCCAGGATCATCTTCAGCCTCCTCCTCAAATCCCTTTATGCTTCCCTTTTCCCCAGTATGCTCTGGATCTGGCTCAGACAGTCTCCTTTCTCCTAGCATTTGCACAATATATATGAAAACTCCAACATAATTAAATAAACCAGTGCTGAAACCCCCCAAAGAACAATTATCTTTCCTGTGAAATGCTCCCAGCAGAAATCCTGCACAACTTACATGTAATTAGTCTATGGAGCCCCACTGCAGCATTAAACACGATGCATCAGGGCTCAGAACCTGACTGCTTGGGACTGCAGCTGACCAGCACTGATCTGTGAGTGCTGTGCAGGCTGACTGGGTTTATACATTTACACACTCTTAGTCTGATGATTTTAAAAGCTATTTCAAGTTTCTGCTTTTCTGCTGGCCCAGTCTCCATTTCACTTGCTAGGCTGTTCTCCTCCATTTACATTCTGCCTCATGCTTTAAACTGCTTTTCTCTGCCATCTGTGTTATCAGGGAGAAAGAATGGTCTTGGAGGTTACAGCACCAGCCCCAAACTTCACAGAACTGGATGATTTGCATGGCTGGGCTGTACAATTCCCGTATTTGAGTCACTTAGAGCCAGATCTTAAAAGGTATCTGAGCCCCCAAATGTCAGCCAGGCTTATTCCCAAGTACTTGCACCTCCAGCCCTCACTGATTCCAGTTGTTTTAGGTGCCTGAGCACATCAAAAGTTGTCTGACAAGACAGAGGCCTGACCCAAGAGATGATGGAGTCAACAGGGAGAGGGAAGAATATCAGTAACTTTGTGCTAAGTGCTTCTTGAACACAGAGCCATCTCATTTGTAAGCAAGGCTCAGGTGCAAACCCATAAGCACTGCTTTAAAGCCTGGCAGCATTAATGATGGAGGATGCTGAGCTGGCAGTTCTCTTACACTTTCTGAAGTGAAAGACTTGCCAAGAGGGATCATAACCCTAGAAGTTGTTAGTTCTTCTAACAGCAGCTTGAGTTGTCTTTTGTTTTTCCAAATGCTTATGTGTGTGCCTCACACTGCAGAACAATGGCCTAGAAGAGGCATTCTGTAGCTCTGATCCACAGTGGTTAATATGCCAAGGTATCAGGAGGATGTCTCCTGGAGAAAATCATCATCATAACATGCTGATAGAAAGGGAGATTTCTTACTTAAATATGTGGAGTCCTTTTTATCATGAAAGAGGAAGAACAAGCCATGCGTGTTCCTTTATTCACTAGTGGGAAGTACCCAAACCCTGGGATGAGAAGGGAGATGTGTGAGAACTGATGGAAACCAGAACATTAACAGTAGACTGTGAGCACTAATGCGTCCTGAAAGCACCCCTAATAAATATTCTCAAAGGTAAGAGATGATGTGAATCCACAGGGTATTAAAATCTGGAGAGGGGGGCTGGTCTGAAAATAGGTTTTGCAAGGAAGATGCTCCTTGAGCAGCAGTGAGGCTTGGGATGTGCTGCTTTCCTTTCGCATGGGTGAGCTCCAGCAAGACTGGCACAAACCTTGCCAGCTGCCTGGCCCCCTTGCACTCTCTTCCAGCTTCCCTGTACCACAGTGCCCCTGAGTTCTCTCTTGTAACAAATGTTGATTGACTCCTTATGGGAGAGCCCTTGGGTTTGGTTTGGGATGTCATTAATTTCTGACATCCTTCAGGCTTTTGTCTTAAGGGAAGATCAGAGGAAATTGGGGTTTGATGCTGCAGTTTATGTAAGGGTTGCTCCTAACCTCAGTGGGTAGCAAATTGCCAGGACATCAGCAGAAGCAGCAATGGTGATGTATTCACTGTTGAGATAGGGATTAGAAACCCTCTGCTTGAAAGATATCTAAGGAGCTTTTAAGGGGAAGTGTGTGACTCCATGCACTGGCCTGTAATGGGGTTTATGATGGAGGAAACAGGAGGCTCTGGGCAGTATGGTGCAGACACAGAGAAGTATGAGCTTTGATGAAGCCTTGATGTGGACATTCTCCACTGCTCAGCACAGGGACAAGGGCAGAGCACAGGGCTACAACCACCACAGCCACTTCAAGCCAGCAAGGCTGAAAGAAGAGCAGTGACAGAGCTGTGAGAAGGCTGCAGCTAAATCTGGTGTGAGCTAAATCTGGTGTGTGCACAGACCTGTGGGTAACAGGCTCAAGGGCCACAGCCCTTCAGCTGGGAAAGAAGACACCTACCAGGAGGTACCAGAGGAGGTATTTTCACAGTGGAAAGCCTGGAGGAGATGGAGAGCACTGCTGGCAGCAAAGTGAGGACTAATTAAAGGACTAATTACAGCCCTGAAAAGTGAAGTTAATGACAGCAGTTAAACAAAGCCATATAGCAGTATGTAGGAATTTAGTAGTGGCATGTGCCTTCTCCACTTACTGACTGTGACAAGATCTCAGGGTCACGCTGAAGGAAACAGCAAGTGCTAGAGATAAAAACAAGTGTGGTTTTGAGTGGTTGAGTTCCACCTCTGTCTCCAGTGAAGTGTGACCCCCACCCCAAGACCTCAAGCATCCAGAAGATGAGGACACCTTGTTTGGTTGTTGGGTGCCAACCCCTGACCCTTCCTGGGCAATTCTGTGTGTGGACAAGGCCTTTTGCAGCCCTGCAGTGTTTCCAAGCAGGAGAGCTCTGGCTGGGCCTCCGTGTGAGCAGCTGAATTGTCTCTTAGGCTCTCTTTGGCCCTGTGATGTGTGAACACAGAGTGGCAGTGAGGATCCAGCTCTTGTAACCTGTTAAAAGCTGTGGATGGAAATACACACTGGTGCCCTTGAAGGAGTGGAATCAGAGGAGTGTGTGATAGGGGAGCGCAGCATGGATGAAAGGAGAATGAGAAGGACTTTGAACATGTAAGAGAATGTGAACAGGGGCGATCCCAGCAGAGAAATTCTTCAGGGAATTAGAAGGAAAATAGATGTTAGGGAGGCAGGATTAAAACTGTTTGAAGTCAGAGGGGGGAAGCTGGATCTTAGTTTTGATCATGAAAAGGCCGAGAGGAGGGTGAGTAATCTGAAATCAAAGGACAGAAGGAAATCAAACCTGAAACAACCTGCAAATCTCTCCCTTGAAGTGCTGAGATCCAAGGACCTAATAAAGCGAGGTGACGGTTTGTCTTAGATCCATGCAGAGGGACAGCCTCCACCTGGGAAAGGCTCTACAATTCCCCCTGGTCTGACAGAGAGGTGGAGAGGAAGAGTGCTTGGCATGACTGAGACTCTCACAAGCCTTAAAGGAAGCAGGTTAGCACCCATATCCCTGCCACAGCAAAAGAGAGTTGCATAGTGTACAGGCCTTTTGTTTTACTTGTCATTTCCAACCAAGAAATCACATTTTGTCTCCTCAAAGTGCCCAGTTCTGACCCTGTCCAAATGGCTGAACTGTTTGTGTCTCTACTGAAGCCCTGGGATGATGCCCCAGAGGGAAACTTCCAGCTTCTGGAGTGTCTGAGCTGCTGCTGAGCTCTGTGTGTGTGTGTATGTGTGTGTGTGTGTGTGTGTGCAAAGAAAAAGGAAGTGTCCTGTCAAGTTGATGGGCTGGAGCTTCAGAATTAACAGTGTTGACTCAAGCCTGAAGACTTTAAAAGAATTTATATCAACAGATTTTAAAGATCTTAAAATATACAGCTTGAGTAGCCTTGGGTTGCTCAGGCAGCTGCCAAATCAAACTGAATAATAAACCTAAGCTGAATAATAAAGTGATCACACAGTGTAAGATCAAGACAGGGCCAAGTTAGAGGCACCTCCAGTAATTACTGGATTGTGAGCAGCCTTCTGACAAGTTTCTGCTGGCGTGTTGGGAACCAAAAACAGCAACAACATTTCCCCAAACAAAAACAACTCTTCCCTCACCTCCTGGCTCACTCCCTAGTCACTCCTGCAGCTTGATACTGTCAGCAAGATCTGAGTAGGAGAGATGGCAGGCAGGGCACGTGAACCCAGGATGAGATGTGGAATGAAAATGTGATGAGAAAACTCTTTCCCTGTGAGGTGAGGGAGCCCTGGCCCAGGCTGCCCAGGGAGGCTCCTTCCTTGGAGGGCTTCAAAAGCCACTTGGACACGTTCCTGTGTGACCTGATCTAGGTGGGAGCTGCTTCTGTAGGGGAGTTGGACTGGATGAGCTCTAAAGATCCCTTCCAACCCTGCCATTCTATGATTCTATGTTGCTTGTCCAGAGCAGGTCTGGGGTGGGGAGAAGAGCTGGGGGCAACACCAGGGCCAGATGGAGCCTGTGGGAAGGGAGATCTCAAGGGGAACAGATCCCAAAGAGGATGATGCTGATGGAGATGGAAACCTGGCATCAAAAGGCACCAGCCCCTGCTTTTACACTACTGCCACACCAAGGCATTCACCATGTCCTCCTGCTCTCTCTCCAAGGGCTGCCAGTACAAGTCAGAGATGCCAATGTGCCCTGTGACAGCCCAGCCATGCCCACACATTGAGCCTGTGCCCACGCTACCTCAACACTTCACATCTACCTTGCCTAGAGCCAGGACACGTTCTGTCCTTTCTCCATTCTTTATTACTGCTTTTGCTTAAAAGACAACAAAAATCAAGATTCAAAGCCTAGTAAGAGGGGTAAAAACCCCTCCAGTTGCCCTGAGCTGCTTGTTCTTCATGGTTTGTATTGCACCAATGCTCCAAAGCCCTGAAAGGTCCACTCAGGAAACCTGAGTTGGCTTTAAAGCTCCACGTGTTTTGTTTGGGGGCCTAGAGGGTTTTGATGAAAAGATTTCATTTTTTGATAAGAACATCCTGGCAAGAATGAAGCTGTTGAGAAAAGGGACCCAATTTGTATTCCTTTTCTGATGACATTTTTCATGAGATCAAATGTAATACCTGAGGAGCTCTAACTCTGTTCCTTCTTCATTCTTTAAAATGTTTCCTTCTCTCTAGGCTCTTGGCATCTATTCCCATTGTCCTTTCAGAGTGCCAGGGCAAATATATCTTTCTGGTTTGGTGTTGTCAAGAGGTAAGGCTCATAGGGATAGGTAATATCTTTCCTTAGAGCAACTGATAGAACTGGGGGGGGAGGGGAGGAGAAGAGAAAAAGACTTATTTTTGGGAGGAGAAGAGAAAAGGACTGTCTGGCTCTTTTGTTTATAAATTACCCTTCTAGTCTCCTGGAGACCTTCCTGTCTCTACACTGAACTCTTTTACCTCTAGCATATATACTCAAAAAGCAGGCCCATCATTTATCTTTACTGCTGCTGCAATCTTCTTGTCACCTCTGCTTTCTTTCCTTCTTCAGCTACTTACTTTACTCTGGTTTGCAATCTGCTCAAGCAGCATCTGTAGCTGATCTCTGATGACTTGTGGATGCCTTTTTCTAATCCTCCATTATTTGGGGCATATCCTTTGTTCTGTGTGTCAAGTCCTTTCTATGCCCTGGGGATATTTATGGCTAATTGAGTCACATAAATGGGAAGGTAAATATTCATTTCTCTTAGAACACACATTGGACTTGCAGCAGGAAAATCTCCAGAGCTTTTTTCCTTTCCTTTGTGGTGTTATGAAGAGCTGGTTGGAGCTAAAATGAAGTAAAGCACCTCTAGCTCTGCTGAGGTTTGCAGTTCACTGAGTAGCACAGTCAGGGTTTGTGTTGCCACCTTTGAGACTCACTGACCACACTGGGACATGGAACAGATTCCACAGAACCACACACAGAGACTCACAACCTCCAAGGGTTGGAAGGGACCTGGAAAGCTCATCCAGTGCAACCCCCCTGCCACAGCAGCACTACCTAGATCAGGTCACACAGGAACTCAATGCACCCCAACCTCTGTGCAAGCTCTGAAAAGGGACAGACAGACAGACTGAGACTTGGGGAGAAGGGAGGCAATTGATTTAGTTGCACATTTGCAGGAACAGCCTGGATGATGTGATAGATGGTATGCTTATGAAATGTACAGATCACAGCAAGCTAGAAGGGACTGCAAATGCATTGGGCAACACGAGGAGAATTCCAATGAGCTCAATAAATTGCAGAAATGATTTGGGGGAAAAAAAAAAAAGAGATGAAATTAGAGAGAAGTGCAAGGCGTGAAAGTTGGGCTGGAACAGTCAATGCATAGAGGATGAGGGAGGGGCAGCCATTCTGCAGAAAGGGAGCTGATTGAGTAGAGGAACGTAAAGACTGGAGCAGAAAGTCAGCAAGTTTTGATGTCATGTTGGTGGGAAGAAATGACAAATACAGATAGGACAACAAGTAACAGGTTCCCTTTACAGCAAAAGTGATGCAAGCTGGGTATTAGAAAGGTTTTTTTGTTGGCAAGCAGTCTTCAGCATGGGTTGAGGATGCTGAGGAAGAGCAGCTCCCAGAGTTGAGACAAGCCGAGATGATGCAGCTGTAGGGCAGGGAGGTAAAACAACATCTCTTTGATCTTCCTGAGCCCTGATGCCTCATGGACATGCTCCTTGCCCTTGTGCCCCGCACTTTCACTGCAGACCTGAGCTTTGGAGAGACCTGTTGCTCATTTAGGATGAGGTGGGTGCTGAGCACAGCCCACGGGTGTCTCAGGAGGTGCCACAGTCTCCCCCTGCTCCCAGGGCTCTCCCTGCACTGCTGCCCCAGGCTGTGACTCAGCCCAACACTCTGCTCTAGGATGTGAGCATCAATTTGCCTCAGTAATGTATGGAGCTGTCTGTAAGTAGACCAGGAAAGCAGGCTTTGCTCTTTTTCCCCCCTCCCCTAACTTCACTAGACAGAACACTTCTGGTAAGAGGAGGATATGAGTTTAACTCTGCTGTTGGCCTTGAGGCTTTAGGTATCAAGGAGAGATTATTTCAGAGATCAAACTGAATGCTGATTCGAGGGAGTAGCTCATCCCTTTGGAGTGCTCCAGAAGGAAAAGGGAACATTGTCAGTTCAATCTACTGTGGAATTTAGAGTATTAATGATCTGAAGAACACTTTAGGGATTTCTGTCAGATGTCTATTTTAATTTAAACTCTTGGGTGTTTAACTACCCAAAATATTGAGTTCTAGTCATTATAAAAACTAATAACTGGCTTACTTTGCTGCTAATTCAGAAACTGAGGTTAATTATCTATAGTGAAGGGAGATGGTACTAATCTAAAGTCTACCTGAATAAGACACTGTGGTTAATTGATTCCCCGTGAAATGACAAAAGATTCCTTCAGAGGGGAAAGATGTTTGGTATTCTGGGCTTGCTCAAAGGTACAAGCTTTTGCTTCTCAGTAAAAAAGGGGTTTATCTGTGGTTTTATCAATCTAATCCTTTTCTTCTTGTTTATTACCTTATTCTTATATTATTATTGTTATGACTTGACCAGGTGGGACTTGCTTGAGCAGGGGGCTTGGACTAGATATCTTTATAGGTCCCTTCCAACCCCACCATTCTGTGATTCTATAATTATAAGATTCCCGGGGTTTTGTCATGAAAAAAAACCCAATTAGGCTGTTTGTGTGAACTTTCCAGGGCAGAGTCCATCTGCTGCAGCCCTTGGATGCACAGTACACCTTGTACCACAGTGCCTGACCCCACTGAGGTCGGGGGAGTTGTTTGTTGTCCCATCCATAGAGGTGGGACTGCACCTATGGGCTCCACATCTGTGTTTGATCTTCATATACAAGAGCCAGCAATGTGCTTTCGTGGGCAAGAAGCCAATGGCAGCATGGGGGCATCAAAAGGAGTGTGGGCAGCAGGAGGAGACTCTGCTCCCCTCTGCTCTGCCCTGCTGAGGCCTCATCTGGAGTCCTGCGTCCAGTGCTGGGCTCCCCAGCTCCAGAGGGACAGGGAACTGCTGGAGAGAGGCCAGTGTAGGGACACCAAGATGATCAGGGCACTGGAGCATCT
>WBNH01005051.1:103610-159512 GCA_013401255.1 Urocolius indicus
CAGGTCACCCCCAGCCTGTGCTGCTGCAGGGGGTTGTTCCTCCCCAGCTGCAGGACTCTGCCCTTGCCCTTGTTGAACCTCAGCAGGTTCCTCTGTGCCCAACTCTCAGCCTGTCCTGATCTCACTGACTGGCAGCTCAGCCTCTGGTGAATCAGCCAGTGCTCCCAGTTTGGTGCCAGCAGGGAACTTGCTGAGGGTCCCTCAGTCCCCTCACCCAGGTGATTGATGAAGATGTTGAACATGACTGGCCCCAGAACCCATCCCTGTGGAACTCCACTGGCCACAGGAAGCTTTTCTGTGTCCTCTGTACAGTAAGCTGGGCCATGGTCCTACTGAAGTTAAAGATTTGGTGGTGAGGGGCTCTTTTCTTCTTTTGCCTTTGCAATTAGTGCCTAAGCACTTGCTCTTGGTTGTTTCACATCTTGTTGGAAGCAGCTTTTACTTTTTTCTGTTCATGTGATCCTCAATATTTTCAAGCTGCTGATGACTCCTCAATCCTCCTGTGTGTGATGAATGCTTCCAGTGCCTCCTGTGGCAGGCAGTTCCATGCCTTACACCTTGTCTGAGACAGCTTTCCTCACATCAGTCCTAAATGATCCATTCTCTTTCCCTTCCCTGTGCCCCACCAGGTAACTGTGACAATGGTGCTGGTTCAATTGGCTCCAACCAATGTTTCACACAGCAAACCCGTAGTTGAAGTACCACTGCAAACAGAACAAAGCAGCATCAGGACTGCATTAGCAATGAATTCATGAACCATTTGCATATGGATGGAAATCTGATGCTATTTCATCTAATCAAAGATTGTGCTTTCTTCCCCCCTCCCAAGTCTTATGTCTCAATCTACAACTGACACACTGTGAAATGTCTGAAATCCACTTGAAAGCCCCTGGGATCCTTGCTGAATTCCACAGCCTTTTAACATCTGCAATTACACTGAGATACACAGAAATTACTGCCTGCCTTTATGGTTTTTTTTTTCCACAGCCTCTTCTGCTCCTTCTGTAGAACAGACATCTGCACCCAGTGCAGGATTGGACTTCTCACCCATAAGACTCTTTGTTCATTCTGGCCAGTGACTTTTATGATTGCCTGCAGTTCCACAGGCTGTGTGCACATCCAAGGCAGTGCCTGCAGTTCCACAGGCTGTGTGCACATCCGAGACAGTGCCTGCAGTTCCACAGGCTGTGTGCACATCCAAGGCAGTGCCTGCAGTCCCACAGGCTGTGTGCACATCCAAGACAGTGCCTGCAGTTCCACAGGCTGTGTGCACATCCAAGGCAGTGCCTGCAGTTCCACAGGCTGTGTGCACATCCAAGGCAGTGCCTGCAGTTCCACAGGCTGTGTGCACATCCAAGGCTGTAACTTAACTGTTTCCAGATTTTCCAGTTTCTTACTTTAAAAAAACAAGTGAAAAATAATATTGAGAAAGAATGGTCACAGCTGCTTCTTTTTCCCCTTAGCATCACTCTCCAGCATTTGACTTGTGAAATACCTGTCTCTGAGATGCTCTAAGCACTGGAGCAGCCCTCTCTGTTGAACTCTGGTACAGCTTCTAAAGCTCAACATCTGCATTTGCAGGCAGACCTGGCACTGAGCTTGCTCTGATCCTATTTTTCCTCCTTTGTTTCTTTGCATCACCTTCATTTATTGGCATATTGGCTAATGATTACAGGGCTGCTCTTTGGCCCACCAGCTTTCAACTATGTCCCCCAGGTGAAATAAGCCCAAACAAGTTGGGAGAGACTGTTCAAATCTGTTCCACTCAGACTGAGAGGAAGGAAAAGGAAAGCCAGCATTCATCATTCAAAAGATAAACATTTGACAGCACAGCTTGACTATGTCAGGAACACTTCTGTTTTAATAGTATGTCTGCAAGCTTTCAAAACAAGTGTTTACCTGTCACAGTAAACAGTTATGAGTGAAGTACACAAAACACACTAAACTTGGAGCTGGCAAGCTTCCAGAAATGCCATGTGCAGTTAAACTCTTGAGCTTGTCATTCCATCCAACATAAATCTCTTCAGTTGTCTTCTGTCGTCTTCGGTGCGTACTGGGGGCCTTTTCTGATTGCCTTGGAGACATCTGTCTCCCATGCATACAAAATCCTGGCAAGTGTAGCAAGTGCCAGGAGCTGACAGACACATTAAGGCCTAACTCTTCAACAGCTGCAATTAACTCACTGATGGCTCCTGGTGAGGGTGGGCGTCTTGTTGTGCTCCCCTTGAAAACAACTTGGGATCTACACAAAGTAGATGTGTGTGATTGCCCTGGGGGACACAGTGCTCTCCATGGGAGTGTGTAGCTTCACTTGGGTGTTGGATGAGACCTCCTTCAGATTTGGATCTTCCGGTGACTTCAGAGGAATTAAAGAGTGATCCTAGTGTCTGGCCTGTCTTGGGTTTGAGTCTGACATGAGAGAAGGTCATAAGTTTGCTTAGCTGGAGTTTGCTTTGACCCATGCCAAACCTTGAGAATTCCCACTCTTTTCAGAGCTGTTATTTCATTTGGTGGGACTTTGCTGCCAAGTCTAACACTGTGCAGCATCCTGGAGAAAGAGCACAAGTCAATAAACACAGCCCATAAAAATCAAGTCTGGCACAAGGTTTGCACAGGAAACGAATGAGGTGATGCCTTTTCTGAGGGGATTTGTTAGCTGTTGCAGTGGTTTAAAGAAAGGCTGGAGAGCAGGAGGAATTTCCTCCTGTATCTACATTTTAATGTGATGGTTCACACTTTTGTTGCAGAGTGAAGCACAGGGCAGCCTCAGCTTGCCCCAAGGTAGTGTGGTCTGACCAGAATGCAGTGGTGAAAATGTTCACCTTCTGCTGGGGAAAAACAACAGCTCAAATGGGAACAAGAAAATCTCAGAGCTGAGAGGCCTTGGCTCTGGATTGTGCAAAATACAAGGCAAGATGATATGGGAAACAGTTCTCAAGACAGCACAACACTTCTCATGTCTTCATGGGTTATGTTTCTTGGGCTTTGGTGAGCCTCTTTTCAAGAAGTTCCTGGTCTGTTGTGGATCTGCTTGTGTGTAAAACAGACTCACAGCACCATGCCATCTGGGCACTCACTTGGGACCTCAGTGCAAGTCCCCTGACTTCCAGGTGAGCACTGTGAGCTGCAGGCAGTTGATTTTCTCCCTTGCCCTGTGTGGTTTCTCACAACAGCAGTCTTTCTTTCCCTACCATTAGTTCTTGGGCACTCTCTGCATTCAAAGGAGACATGCTCAGGGCTGCTGCTGAGCAGACCTTTGCTCTGGCCTCTCCCATAGTCAGTGTGGGTGGCCTTCTCCCTTGACTCCCATGCAGTGCCTCAAAAGGCTTCGTGGTTTTTTTTTTTCCTTTTTGTTCCAAAGCAGAATGTAAAAGGCTTTCAACATCTCCATTAAAAACCCCCAAAAATTCCAGCATTTGTGCTCTCCATTTTCCTTCCAAGAGCATAGTGAGAAAAGGGAAGCTCTGCCCTTGTTCAGTCCTGGCAAGTCCAATCTAGAGCTGTGTAAAAATGCATCTAAAAAAAGGACCTTTCTTCCAATAAATGGCCATTTAATGAATAAAAGAGGGAAACAATTGAAGTCTGCAGTAATAGAACAATGATGTGCTGTTGTGTGTTCCAGCTGGCTACACATTGAGCAGTTGTTACAAATTGCAGGAAACACGAGAGCACACGGATCCCATCCCTTTCAGGACAGTCATTATGAAGAAGAAATACCATGTGTCAATCTGCCAAAGCCCTCTGAGGGCATTGTCCTTCTCAAATCCCTTAATTACTGCTCTGGGGCTCACATGTGTGCCTGGCCCACAGTGTGCACAAGAGGGAGAGTGTGCTGGAAGCAGTAACCCCGGTGTGATGTTCATTAACTCAGCCTCTGCTCTTTTTAGAAGGAAGAAGGTTGGTTAGGGAGGCTGGGAAAAAGGCAAAGACCCAGACTGGGAAGGTCTGAATCGCTATGGTGGAACAGGTGAGGACACAGAGCAGCAAAAAGTGTAGTTCTGAGGTAGTGGGGGAAACGTGGACACACAGAAAGAACACATCAAGCAAGCAAGGTAGACAAAGGAGCCAGTGGATGTTGTGCTTGTGAGCCCCATATACCCACTGCTCACACACATTTCTCTGATGTTTATTTATACTGATGTTCACATGGCAGTGAGGAGGATGCAAATGGCATTGGAAGGCAGCTCTGTGTGTGCAGAGCACACAAAGCAGTGTCGTTGGTCAGAGACTTAGGGTCAGGCTTGGCCCCTTTAGAGCCTCCAACCGAAGAGTGACTGGATCAGGTTTACACCCAGATTGTGCAGTTGCTAAATCACCGCCAACCTGCTTGTCCTGCCCATTCAGGATATTAATCAGCATTTCAATGACAGTTGAACCACTTGATGGGCATTTTTGAATGCACAAATAGGAGAAAACGTGTCAGGGGGTTGTGATTTGGTAACAACGTTTTGCACAAGGGCTTGGAGCTCCTGTGAGGTCTTCCCTGTCCCATTGGGCTGGTTTAGTAATGATCTTTGGTCACTCAAAAATCAGGAAGGTCATGAGGGGCACTGAGAGCTGGGGAGTGCTGATTAAACATGATCTAAACACCTCTGCCCTGTTAGATCTGTGGAAAGGATTTCAATATCAGAAGAGCAGAGGAGCAGGGATTAATGAGCTGTGAAGGAAGGAGATGTATTTAAGGTGTTTGTGAAGAGGGAGAGGACAAGTTCCTTCTCCTTATTGAAGATATTAAAGCTACTTTGCAGGTCTGTTTGTCTTTGCAAAGAGAGCTTGAAAGCCCCCACAGCTCTGAGTGCTTGTCAGGGATGTGATGATGGAGATTATGTCAGCCTTTCTTTGCATAATAGGGATCATTATGTGATGGTAAATTTCTCTGTATGTTCTGTAAGTTCCTAATGTGGGAGGAATAAAAGATTCCTGAGGTTTCTTTTGCAGAGCTTGTCAATGAACAAGCTGGGTCAGATTGTCTTCTCATTTATTATCAGGGAAAGCTGAGATGAATTGATGCAGCACAACAGAAGGAAATCACAGAGTCAGGAAGATCAGGCTTCTTGTTTCCAATCCTACCAGCCTGACAGGTACTTCTTTCTTGCATTAGACATATTCTAAGTTCATGTCAGCAAGCTCTGTGTTCTCCCTGAGCTCCTCAAGTACTGCTGGGACAGCACTGGGTCAGTTGAACCTGGGTGGACAGTTGCACTGCATTGATGCGTTATGTGCCAGCTCCCTGCCCATCCCCATGTCAGAAGTGGGACTGAGATGGTGGGAAAGCAACTGAATCATAGAATCATAGCATTGTTTTGGTTGGAAAAGCCCCTGAAGCTGCTGCAGTCCCAGCCCTGCCCTCACCCTGCCCAGCCCTGCACTGACCCACAGCCCTCAGCACCTCAGCCCCACGGCTTTGGGATCCCTCCAGGGCTGGGCACTGCCCCAGCTCCCTGGGCAGCCTGGCACAGGGNAGTTGCCTGATTATGAGCTGGGTGGATTGTCCCAGGAGGCTGCAGGGTCACATAGCTTATTGTTTCATTGCTGCTGCTTTAGGAGTTTTCAAACACCATAGAAATCCTTCCTGGAAATATAGGCCGTGGAGATTTATTCAGAGGCTCCTCCAAGACCTTTTGAGGACTTGTGAGCCTCCCACACTCCTGTGAAGAGGAGACCACTAAATCCTAACTTCAGCTCACACAGACCATGAGTAAAACTCTTTCAAATCTCGCTTCTGCAGTCTGCAAAAGGCCAGTAGATGCCCAAATTGTCTACATGGCTCACCTGGAGCCACAGAGGGTCAGGGACACATCCCACTCCTATCCAAACTGTCCTGCCACTCTCTCACTGTCACCAGAGCTGTTAGATCTCAGAACTCTCGCTGCCTAATAACACTGTGAGTGGCTTCTGTGATGTCCACAGGACACATTTGGGTACCTGGAGCAGAGAACAGGGCTAAATGGCATTCAGCAGTAAAGTTAGGAGTTAGTAGAATGGATTAGACTTTCCAGCAGCACTGCAGCGTGTCCGTTACCATGCAGGGAGTAAGTATTTGTTCAAAACAATTAGACTTCATAGCATAGTTTAGTACTTAATCAATTTATGTGGTTAGCTAAAGTACCTGCATATGCCTTTAATAAGTAGTGACACCCTTTTCCTAGAGCAGTGCTGTGTGCTTACAGAGAAATTGCCTTTTTAATTATGCCACACAAGCCTAATGGGAAATCTAATTATGACAGTGGTAGTGTTCAACTTTGGTACAAGCAGTGTGCTTGCTGAAATGCAGCTGCAAGTGTTGCCTCTGCTCCAGAACTTCAAGAGAGCAAACGGCTTCAGCTCAGAGTTTGCACTGTGCTTCACTTGGTCAGTTATTAATCACTGCTGTAGCTCACCTGCATTTTGTCATAAACATCCTCATGGTTGAGTCAGCAATACAGGCAAAGAGGAGTCCTTGGCCAAAAGTTTCTCATTGGTCTAAAACAAACACTTCTGTAAGCAGGGGAAATCCTGAGGCTGCTTCTCAGGAGTTTGTGCCTTGTCTCTAATCCTCTGATGTCTAACGTGGTGTGAACTCTGACTGAAATGTTTTGCATGAGTTGGGATGTTCACAGGTTTCCTTCATGCCTCACTAGGCTTCAGCTCATGTTTACAACCTCTTTCTCCACAGGGATGATGTACAAATAATTTAGATTAGGACCTTGCTCCTTCCTTCTCCTCTCTCCCACACGACCAGGTGCTCACTGGCTTTATGTGCTCATGGTTTCTCCAGTAGCTCCAAGCCACCAAAGTGTTTAGAAACAGATTGTGTGGACCCAAAGACACTCCTCTACTCAGGTTTTCCCTTCTGTGACCTGCAGACAGTCCCAGTGATTTCAGTGAGAGCTGGCCAGGACTTTGTGCAGACTCAGCAATGTTTCTGGTGCTTTCCAACAGCGTGAGCTGCCTCACTTGGGCTGTTGTTTACTCAAAAGAGAAAAGATGGGATTTGCAGTGCTACTCAGGGTCAGCCTAAGGCTGCTTCTACTCAGTATCCAGGGAGGGAGTTAGGACAACTGAGCCATTCTGTATGTCTTATGCCTCCTACAGATGGACTTGCCTTGGGGAAGAGGAGCCCTGCAGTCGCTCCTGAGCCACAGCAGCTCACTGCACTGGCCTAGTTTTGCTATGAGTAGCTACCAATGCATTGATTAGCACAGACAAAACCCCTGAGCTTTTTGAAGGACTTTGCTTCAGTGTCAGGTTCTTAATTACCATCCAGTTCATATTGAAAGGGGTACAGCCAACCTTTTGTTCATAAAATGAAGACAAGCTGTCTTTGTTCACTCTCTCTCCCCAGCTTGCAATGTCTGGCAGGCAGGGGTTTTCCTTCCCTGTGCCTGCCTACATTAGGCACTGGAGGTGGTCTTCTGAGTTGTCAGAGAGTTACTAGGCATTAACAGAGGTGCTCTGGTAGAACAGGGAGGAAATACATGGGTGCCACACACAGAGGTTGAAACTCATCCCGAACATCCCAGAACTGCAGGAAATGGGGCATCCTGATAAGGGAAGCAGAGGTCTCCATCAGGGGGACAAGATGAGCTTCTCAAGCCGAATCCTTAGTTCCTTTGAATTCCTCCCAGAGAAGTTCCTGGGCAAAAAAATTCATTGCAGTCTAAAGGTGATCTGCTTCTGAGGATTCTTTTCAGAGCAGAGCTGGAGCAGCAGTATATTTTCAAGTAATGTTTTTACTTATCAGTGGAACAAGATTGTCCTGAAACCTGACTTGGTCAGATGTGTCCCTCTGGGTGTGCTCCCCCCACCCCCTTGCCATGGATCACTGGGATTAGATATTTAACAGGGCCCGTCTCACTTTTCTGGTTTGCTATGAGATGGATCAGAAGCAAAACATCTCTCTGAGCTCATATTTTTCCTTGGTTCCTTTAAAAACTGTTTGTTTTGCTTGGCTGCTTTGTGGCTACAAACAGATAATGTTATGGGAAGGACTGTAAAACCTTATCACTGGAAAGTGCTGAAAATGTGGATGTCTATTAACGTGTGGAGTCTCTTTTTCTGCCAACTTTAAAGCATATTGCAGAACTGCAACCTCTCTTGCCATCACAAGTACTCTGCTCAGACCAGATGTGAACACCTTGTGTAATGTGCTTCTGTGTCAGTTGGAAAGCAGCTAAAAGCATCCTGTGGGCTCCCTTCTTCCTCAGTGCTTTAATGACAGACATTTTGCCAGGCATTCCCAGCAGTGCAAGGGTGGTGTGCTAAAAATGAATGAAAGGCACCAAAGTAAGAGGGACAGTGCCAAGCTAAAGCTGACCATCTGTCCTCTGTCCCTGCAAATAAAAAGCCAGTTTCAGGAGGGAACTAGGGAGACCTTGATGGCTAGCATGGCTTCAGAGCTAATGGCAGTGCCCACTGCCCTGCAGGCAGGAGGTTGGCAGGCAGGAATTTGGTTGGAAATTATTTTAGCATTCCCCAGACTATTTTGGTTCACTTCAGCCTAATCCACCTTTTGTGGTTTTGTTCTTTGGCTCACAGAGGTAACTACAGCCCTTCATTGTCTTGCTGAAAGTACTGGTGCCGGCTTGAGGCAATTTTTCTTCAGCTCATACATCCCCAAAGCTTTAAAAGTGCCTGAGATTATGGAAGATACCCTGCTGGTGCAACTTAATTGGACTACTGGGCTAAGAATGCTGCAAAGATATCCCTGTTAAGATATTAACTGATAGCAGCTCACACAGATTCAACTGTACTTGTTGAATTAGGATGATCAGAGCAGTCCCATCAGGTGGAACTGCAGAGCACAGGTTTACTAATAAACAGTGTGGAGCAATCCTTCATTGCTCATGTCTGTGAGAAGCTTGGAGCACAGCAGATTGCTGCTGGAGGGTTCTGCCTGAGAGAGAGGCTCCCGAGTAGCAGCCTGCCATTCCATTTTGCCATCACATTTGTTAAGCTGCAGGGCAGCGTGAGGCTGTCCTGCCATTTCCATCAGTTAGAAGGGAAAATACCACAGAGCTCTTCAAAGCCATGCTGGGGGAGAAGTAGAAAATGCCTCTGAAATAATGGCTTCCCCCCTACAAGCCTCATTTTCACAGTGGTTGTGGAGTAAATCTCTGTCTTCACTGGCCTCTGCGTCGCAGCCTCTGCCTGGTGTCTGCTCAGAAGTGTCGGCTCCTACCTGGCCTCTCACAAAATATTCTCCCAATTTTAAGCCCATTATGTGACAAGAGGATTCAGTCTCGAGCAAAGGAAATGTTTGGGAGCATTCCCAGGCACCTGGGAGGGAGAGCAGACAGCAGGTAGAGAGGGAGAACAAGGAGCCATGAGGCCTGGCTCACAGATGCTTCACAAACTCCCGGCACCCGTAGCTCAAAAGTTCAGGCCTTTCTGTTTCCCTTCCAAAATCCCTTCAATTCCCCCTGAAGCAGCTTTGCTTCAAGTAAAAAGAAACCCAAGTGTAGCCAACACTTTCTAACTCTCTGGCATGTTATGGATTAATTTGGCCACCCTTGAAAGCACCATTTGCATGGACATGAACAACATCAGACTGAGGGAAGATTTCTGAAGCTGAGGACAGGGCAGTCTGCTCCAGAGACCCAGGAGCATCACTGGGCTGCTCCTTTCTCCTCACCATCGAGTCCTTTTGCCACTGACAGATTCTCAACAGTTCCTTTGCTCTCCCTGGGGTATTGGGAGTAAGAGGAATCAGCTTGGGCAGGGCAGCATGTCACCTACCTGTGTGCAGTGAGTCCAGCGTGTGCCACAGCATTTCAGTAAGAGCTCAGTCAGACCCCACAATGTCTGCTTATCATTTTCCACAAATAAGAGGCACATATCAATAACATCAGCATCCTGGCCTGCTTTCTTAGCTGAAGGTTAAGGGTGTTAAGCTGAGTAACACTAAGACTTCCTCACACAGCCCAGCACAGAAATCCAGTGGGTCCCTCCACTCTAAAAACCGGCTTCACTGCTACATTAGTACGTGCTATAAACATTTTGGAGTGGGCATCTGTGCAAATCAGGCTGGGAATGAGGTGCAGGTTTGAGCAGAGCCATGCCACCAAGGCAGCCTGAGCCAGCAGCCTTGTTCATGAGATTCCCCTGATGTCAGTGAGTGTGCAAAGGCTTCATATGCCACATAGAATCCCTTTGTGCTGGGCTTGAGAGCTGTGTCTGTCTGGGCTGGTGAGCAGGAGCATCAGCAGTGCTGTGCTTGGAGCAGCCCTGGAGAGGCTGCACAGAGCAGAGGGCTGTTCCTTCTGAAGAGGAGACACAGGAATCCAGCCCAGTTTTGCTGAAAGCAACTGGATTTAGAGGCAATCGATGCCACTCTCTGTGTCAGTGTATTTATGGGAAGTGCCTGTTAGATGTTAGTTAGCATAGTCCTAGATGAAAGTGGAGCAGAAATCCTACCAGAGGGGGCTGGCAAGAGGAAGGGAGGGTGCACCAAAAACCTTGGCTGAAGTCCAATATTCAAGCAATAAGACCTTAAGAAGCAGGCATCATTATAAGATAATTGACTGTGGAGAGCAGTCACACATCCCAAGGTGAAGCATAGGGCACTTAACATATCAATAAGGTCAATTATCTGATTATGTCAGCTGCCTTAGTGCTGTTATTAACCTATATTGCTCTTATTAACCTTTCTGATGAAGAATCTTTCAAAAATAATTATATTAAAGTACAAATCTCTCAAGTTTAAGATCTGTGAATGTTCCATTCCAGTAGTCGTGTGTCATAGGATAATGAACATCTGATTGCCTGCCTGACACAATGAGGTTTTTAATCAGGCTGCCTTTGCTAGGATCAGCTTGTGAGCTCTGACAGCCTTCTCTGGGCCCAGGCAGGCTCATGAAAGCACTGCTGTCATGTTACCAGTGGCAGGATTTAAAATTGAAATGTGAGCAAATAAGACAAGAAATGTAAGAGATCTGCTGCGAGGGGTCCCGGGAAATACCCCCCCAAAGCCCCTCCCGTCATTTCCAGTTATTAAAGCACACAGCTGATTCAATTAGTGCCTATGTACTTGTGCAGCTAGTGTTTACTACCTAGCAGAGCTGATCAAAGGCACACACACTGCTCATGAAGATTTGCTCATATTCATTTAGTCCTGGTTGTTTTCCCCCCACAAACACACTGCAGAGCAGTTTGAAGCGGGAAAGCGTTTTGCCACAACTTTCAGCCGTTCTTTCATCTACCCAGGAATGTGAGTGTTCTAATTTCTAGTGGGGATTATTAATTCATTACATGCTTTTGGCAAAAACCAATTCAAATTCTGCTGATTGCAAGTTTTGATCACTGTTACATTTCCCTGTGTGTGTCTGTACAATGGGGGAGGTGTCATTCCATACAGTGTGGCTATCGGATGGGCACCAAGCAGAGCCTTGTTTTCACCTGTGACTTCTCATGCATATGCTTTGATGAGATTTCATTTTTAGGTGACTGCACTGAGCATCCTTTAACGATACCTGTTTTCACCCCTGGGATTCATAGAACCATAGAATGGCTGGGTTGGAAGGGACCTTTAGAGCTCATCCAGTCCAATCCCCCTGCAGAAGCAGCTCCCACCTAGATCAGGTCACACAGGAACGTGGCCAGGTGGATCTTGAAGCTCTCCAAGGAAGGAGCCTCCACACCCTCCCTGGGCAGCCTCGGCCAGGGCTCCCTCACTGAAACAGTTTGTTCTTATACTCACCAATTTAACATCCCTGGGCATTTTGAAAAGTTTCATTTACCATATCAATATGTCCCTATTGGGCTGAACTGTTTCTCCAAGTAGAAGAAGTGTGGCTATTCTCCCTCTTTGACATCCAAGTGAATTCCTTTTTCTAGTAGAAAACCAAATGGGAGATTGACATAGAAAGCTAAAGCTGAAAAATTCTACCTCCACAAAATTCCCATTCATCATCTCCCCAGAATTGCTCCCTTCACCAAGAACACCTCTGTCAGCACAATACATCTGGTGCTTGAGAAGGACAAGTGTTTCCATAGTCACATCTTCTCTTGCCCCTTTCTTACCAAATAACAGATGAAAGTGTATTTCCTTATTTCCAAGTCCTGCTCAGGAGACCTTGATTTACTTCTTGTTGTGTGTTGGGAATACCGATGATGAATCTTATTCTTCTTATTCTTACAGGACAGCCTGTAAAGCCTCCTTGCTGCACCACTGTGACAATAGAGCCCTCTGCCAGACCCTAAACCACTGCAAAGTCCAGGCAAGTGTGTGACTGTAGTGCACCACAGCTTCTGACTCAGGCAAACAGTTTGATGGTTTGGAGCTGATGAACATTTCTTTTCTCTTACATACCTTCTGTATTTCTGTTAGTGGGCCTGGGTGCTTCTCTCTGTGCCACACACAGAGGTGTTCTTATAGAATTCCAGAGTGGCGGGGGGGGTTGGAAGGGCCCTGCAGAGCTCATCCAGCCCAACCTCCTGCTAAAGCAGGTTCCCCTCGCTCAAGGGGCACACGAACGTGTCCAGGTGGGTTTGGGAACCTCCTGAGCAGGAGCCTCCACACCGTCCCTGGGCAGCCTGGGCCAGGGCTCCCTCACCTCAGCATCGAAGGAGTTTCTTCTGCTGTTCCAGTGCAACTTCCTATGTTCCAGCCTGTGCCTGTTACCCTTTGTCCTGTGTGGCTGGGTGCTACAGAAGACTGACCCCATCCTCAGAATTGATCAATACCTTCTCCAGACTAAACAGCCCCAGGTCCCGCAGCCTTTCCTCCTCACAGAGATGTTCCAGACCCCTCAGCATCTTGATGTCCCTGCACTGGCCTCTCTCCAGCAGTTCCCTGTCCCTCTGGAGCTGGGGAGCTCAGAACTGGACACAGGACTCCAGATGAGGCCTCAGCAGCTCTGGCAAAGCAGAGAGGGAGTCATCTTCCTATTTGTAATTCTACTGGAGAGAGTCAAGAAGCAAATGTTCATGTCAGGAGTATTATGTATGGTTCTGCTGAGTTTTAGCATCTGCAGTGAGCACTGTGCCTCTGCAGTGGTCTGGGAGTAATATGCACTACTAATACTGCATTGAAAAGGAAAGTCTGCTGGGAATATTTTGGTGGTGAATAGAGGGCAATTATCTGCAGTGAGGTCTCAACACCATGTCTTGCAAATACAGCCTCTAAGCCAAGTCAGTGTATCTGGAGAGGCTGTTACCCATAGTAACAAATGTATGTCCCTTCCAGGAAAACTGTGTCTGCTTTTACCTCCCAATGTCAGAGCTACTGTGAGAGTCAATGTTTGGGTAGTTTTTTCCCTCATTAGCCTTCCACTGGGGTCAGAATTGGCTCAGCCACAGCACACCATGATGAAACTTACTGTACCTATTTTCTTCTGCCTCATGGAGACCATTTCTTCCTGTGGCACTTTAAAGATCAGAGTGTACCATGGTTTCAGAAGTCAGTTCTGGAAAGCCCCATTAGGTTCTCTCAACCTGGAGGTTGATCTCATCATCCCACACACTGGCTAAATCTCACACTTTTTCATCTCTGGTTTTCTGTAGACAAGTGGAAGACGCTGGAGTTGCTGTCAGGACAAGTTGAACATCAATTGTAATATCTCTTTCTGAAGATTGTTCTTCCTTTAATCATTGGTTTTGACAACAGTTGTGTTTAGGTGCTCTCTCTGCCTTGTGGATAGCGTCAAAAGAAAGCTGTGTGAGACACGAGGTGAAGGCTGTGATTGCAAGACAGATATCCAGTGGTCTGAAACAGGCTAATGCTGCTATGGGATTGAGTTTGCTTCAAAGGTAAAATCCAAGTGAAGCAATTTGCAGGCCTGAAAGCTCATCCAACTTCATTTCTCACATATTACTTTTTGTTTTCTGGTGAGTAAGGGAGAGCCATCTGTCAGAAATCTGCTGGTGCTTGTCCTTTTGAGGCTGTTTGATAATCAAGGACGTCTGTATGAATTGGTAACTGGCCTGTTGATGGCAATCTGTATGGAGGAATTGTTCACTCCTGGCAGATTCTCTCAAAGGTGCATCTGGACACTGCCACATTTGTGTACTAATATATGTTTTAGTATTTCTAGAGAGTATGTCCCAAACACTTCTTTGGCCTTTACCAGCAAGGACAGAAGGTTGTAGCAAGGTGTGTGGAAAGAAGCAAAGGAAAATGCTGAAAATTCAGATTTTCTTTCACATGTTCCCAGTCCTGTGAACATATGTACAAGAATTATCAAACAGTTTGGCCTCTTTTTTTGCCTTTCTTTTCCCCTCCAGTGCTGGGCTTCACTGTACCAACAACAGCCTGTATATTATTCAGTTACTCAGTGAAAATCTTCCTGTGACAGCTTCATTTAGGGGGGGCTGTAACCATCACTTGCAGCATTGTGTGACTGAGCTGTGGGAGAATCTTATCAGGTCTTTAGAGATTTCCAGCCTGTTTCTCATTGTAGTCTGTAATAGTGCTTCTTGCTCCAATATTTTACACTTCAACCATTTAGATTTGCATTTCTGAATCAAGGCATCACTTGTTCCCCTGAGGCTATGAGAACTTTCCTGATGACAACCCAGGACTACCAAGCACAGTACCTAATACTTGCCCTGGGTTATGCTGCAGCTGAAATCCTCCAATATCCTGCAGTCCCGTAGTGAAGAATAAAAGAAAGTGTATGATAAGCTCACATGTGAAAGGATCTTTGTGCTCCTGCAAAAGGCAGAGGGAATATTGTGTGTGAAAGGCCTTAATTTAATAAGAGGCATTGGAAGGAATAGAGAAATAGAAAGCATTTAGGATTGCTTAAATCTCTGGTTCCTTCAGCTTCCCAAGTTACCAAATTCAATCTCTTCACATTACCCCTGCTAGCTGTAGCTATCTGTGCTACAGCTTCCATTGCTGGGTAGAGATGGAGATTTGCCTTCTTCCTGCAGTTTGCAGATGGCCGGGGAAAGGATATGTTCTTTTTCCTCCTCTCCTCTCCTCTCCTCTCCTCTCCTCTCCTCTCCTCTCCTCTCCTCTCCTCTCCTCTCCTCTCCTCTCCTCTCCTCTCCTCTCCTCCCTCTTGTTGTTCTGTTCCCTTTCCTTCTCCTCTTCTATATTTCTTTCTTTCTTTTGCTGTCTCTTTCTCATCTTCTTCTGGAGGCAAGAAGGACCAAAAACACTGTAATCACATCATATGGTGACCAATCATTCCTATTTATAGTGAATGTTGTCTGCACAGAATTAGTAGTCTGTCAAATTCCCACAAGGCAGCTTAATAGACATCAAACTTGGTTTAACCATTTAAATAGATATTAAACAAACAATGGAATTTTAAGTCAGCTGTTTGAAATGATAAGGAACTGTTGGATTCTCACCTGAACAGATAAAGCAAATCAGCAACAGTTATATTGTCTTGTTAGAGGAGTGAGGGAGTTTTGGAGCTGGAAGACTCAAATACTTGAAACCTCTTTTAAGGACACAAAGCTTGGCTGATTACCATAGCTTGGAGAATCTGCAAGCAGTTGTCCACACTGATAATTAAACAGGGGTACACAAATTTGACTCCACTGGAACTTTTTCTACAAAAGTAATGTTTGGAGGCTTTGTGATGGTGTCCCAGTTGGACATCGCTTCCCTGAGACGCATTACTCATGAGAAAATGAAATCCCATGTGATTCAAGGGAATGTGAAAACGAAGAGCCCTGTTCAACTGAAGAAACCAAGCAGCAGAGAGATGAAATTTGTGCCAGTAGCCACAGAGGCATTTGGGAAACAGCTGCATTTGGTCAGGAGTGTTTGCTCTGATTGGTGTGGTTTTTGTGCTGGCTACTGGAGATGCCACCATCATTTCTGCAGGCAGTGTTGTATGGTGGCAGAGGAGCCTTGAAGCAACTATTTAAACAGATTTCAATTTAGTTAGGCCTTCCTTTGGATCTGGAGGTTTTTCTGGACCCCTCAGCTTACAAAACTGTGAGGCCTTTCTCCAGGAGCAGGCTTATATGCAGGGATTTCTGCTCACAGCCACAATGAGGAAATGCAAAGGCATGTGGAAATGAAAGCCAACTAGAGTGAAATTGTAACATCTGGGTTTGCTTTGCAGGCAGTTCTTGCTTTATCTGACATTCCCAGTTGTCTCGTGCTAAAACAAGAGGCCTTGTGCTTTGCTGTGCCACGTAAGCAATTCAAAGCCATGCTTGAAGTTCCTATTTGACTAGCAGGAGTCCTGTTGTGTGGTCAGCATTAACCTGAACCCCAAAGCCTGATGTATTCTCCATGGGCTAAGCTCTGAGTCAGCCAGCTCTGAGTCAGGGTGCATGCCACGAGGCTTGTTGCTTCAGCAAAGCCATTGCTCAGTTACCATTGCAGGATGCACTGTGGCATCTGGCTCCTTAGGTGAGGGAGCTTTTGGAGGCTGCTGCTGTGCAGCAGGAAATGCCACAGAGCAGCGTTCTATGCAACATTGGGGAACACAGTGGCATACAGAGAGAGTGGAACAAACGTACAAGTCTGTGTAAAAATCTTTTTCATTGGTAAGCACTGGAACAGGCTGCCCAGGGAGGTGGGGAATGTCACCATCCCCAGAGACATTCAAAAGATGAGGTGTTGAGGGCCATGCGTTAGTGATGGGCCTGGCAGCGTGAGGGGAAGGCTTGGACTCAATGGTCTTAAAGATCTTTTCTAACCGTAACGATTCTGTGATTCTCTGAGTTCAACAGTACTGTACTCAGGGAAGGTTCTTGCGCAGAGAGGGATTTTACAGCATCAGCCCATCTCTGGTTGTGACTGAGCTGTCACAGCCATGTTACATATTCATTAAAGAGTGAGGTAAGAATTGGATCGTGAGCCACAGAAATATTTGGGGCTGCTGTTCACATGCTGTTGTTTTTTTCATAACAACAAGGACCCCAGGGAGACCATACTGACTATGGGAAACCTTGATGGGAAGTTCCCAGCTTGGGGTTGTGAATGGGGTTATTTTCCTACCAGTGCACTGGAAACAACTGATGTGTTGGAGAAATGGCAGGAACACAGCAAGAGCCGCTGCTCACAGCTCTGCTGGGGCCAACAGCAGCCTCCAGCCCTGACCATCCTTTGTGGCACAGGAGCTGTGTCTTGGAGTTGCCTTTTTCCCTGGGGGGTGTTTGGGTCCCTGTGTGGGCAGATGAATGGGAGCCCGTGGCTGCCACGCTGCTGTCAGCGTGCAGAGCGGCGTGCCAGGCCACACGGCCGGCTCCGCGCTGAAACCCCCACGCAACGCAGCTCTGGCAGGTGTTAAACAGGAACAGATGTTAATATTGACAAACTGAAGTGGCTAAATGTGGAAATACAGCACTGCTGAGACGTGTGAAGTGAGGCAGTGACCTTCACACATTACGGATGTAGTCAATAAAAAGGAGTTGGAGGTGAGTGAGGAGGTGCTGTGTGCACGGCGGGGTACTGGGCAGATTCAGGGCTGCCTGGGGGGACTTTGTGTCATCCAGGCTGAGGGGAGAGTCTGTACAAAAGAGTTGACAAACACCAAAAAGAGCCCAGACTTTAGCAAATCTGTTTTCAGCAGCCAGTGTCTGTGTGAACATTGTGTTTGTCCTCCAGTGCCATCTCAGGGACACAGAAGAGGCAGCTCTGTTAAACACTGGGCCCCTCTGTGGCTTTAGCCCCCTTTTATCCACACTTTCTCATTTGTTTGTATGGATCAAGGATCTGTTCGTGCTACTATAGAAGCTTTCCTACTGACTTGCTTTGTGTCAGCCCCCAAGGTGTTTAGGTCAAAGCCTGCTTGTCACGTCTTTAGCCAGGAACTTCAGTGGGACAAGGTTTTGATCTCTTTTGTTCCAGAAAACAACAGCAATTACTGTTGCTCCAAGTGACATTATTCTGAAGTTTGGAAGAGGAGGAGGAGACATTTGCTGCATTAAAGAGAGATGGGGTTTATTCTGAAGCTCCCCCCGCCCCGTCTCCAGTCCGTACTCTGTATCAGCAGATGTTTCATCTTGAATGACTCCTTGTCCTCAGGCTAATCCACAGGAACCTCTGCCAGCTTGTGCTGTGCACAGGCCACCTGAGATCTGGGGGAGGTGACAAAAACCCCTTCGTGCACTGTGCTTCCATCTAGCAGATCCAAACTGACAGTGGTCAAAAGGCAAGCATGTCCTGGCTGAAGCAAAGGGATGCTTTGTATGACAGGCTTTTCCTAATAGATGTCTTTGACCTGGATGCAGTTTTCAACCAAACCCCAAAGGTGCTGGTTTAAACAGGCTGTTGTAGTTTCTCTGTTACAGGGACTCAGCACACTTTGCCCCAGGGCTGGACAGGGCAGTGCTGCATCAGGTTGCTCCTTACTCAAGGCCTCTACTGGGTCCAAGCAGCCTGACATGTTTTTAAACCGGTATCAGCTCCCCCAGGCAGCAGCATGCACGTAGATCACAGCCAGGAGACAGTGCAGGGATGCTCAGTGACAATATTAATGGTGGAAATCAGCTTTAATTTTTCACTTTCAGTTCCTCAGCAGATCAAAAGTGAATGTGCAGCATCTTCATTAGCAAGGCAAATACGGCTACGTGCAGGAGCCAGAGTGATTCCCTTTGCTTCCGAAGTGCAAAGCAGTAGATAAGCAGAGATCAAAGGGGGAACTGGTGGGTTTTATGAAAGGATTCTGGTCTGAACTGGAAGGCTTCTGACAGGGCCCAATCCCACCTGACACATGTCACAGAATCACAGAATCTTAAGGGTTGGAAGGGACCTCGAAAGATCATCCAGTCCAACCCCCCTGCCACGTGGAACTGAAGAGTTTTGCTGCTGTCTGCTGATTTTGGTGGGATCCAGTGTATTAGTTTTGCTCAGGGAAAGGCCCCACAACAGACTCAACAATTGCAGGTCTGAATTGTAGATGAAATAATAACTACGGTAACCAGAGTTAAGCTCTGGCCTGTTGTGATTTCACTCCTCTAAAAACTGGGCACCTAGGGCTCCCTTGAGGAGGCCTGGCAGGCTCAGAGCCTGGCGCATCCTCCCTCAAAAAATGTATGACTGGTGGGATGAGATACCCACTGACTGAGGAGAGTGCCTGAACAGGTAACTCAGGCAGCATGTCTGTCCTGAGATGCCAATGGCAGGCAAGTTCCTGAATGCTCTGTGGTTCTTGCTCCTTAGTGAGCAGGGCTTTTTGCAGGACATCTTTCAGGTTGCCTTTCCTAAGTCAGAGCCAGATTAATTTGATATGCAGAGCAGCAAACTGCAGTATTTTGGGAGCTGACAGAGAGCCTGTGGGCAGGCTCTGCCATCAAGGAAGGAGACTTGAGGCCATCCTATCCCCACACAGGAGTCACCTTCTCCAAAGTAAACCGAAGCCAGTTGGGCTCAGTGGTGCTGGGAGATGGAGCTGCCCAGTAGGCAGGGGATACAACTGGGAGCAGTAACTGACAGCTTAATAACTGATAGCTTTAAACCTTATCTTTAAACCCATCTATCTGAACTTTTTGTTCCTGCCATAAGTGAGGGAATTCATATCTGTAGCCGTGATAGCTGGAACCAGTCAACTATTTGTTTTCCCTTCTTGAGATCATCTAACATACACTTAAAAAAATGCCTCAGCCTGTTTGAAACTGTGTGTGAGCATGTTAACATGTTTTCCAACCTCATCTCTGAGCTTAGATATGGCCAAGGCATGGATTATCTGGCACTTTCTAACCTGCCCAGGAAGGGTGTGGAGGCTCCTTCCTTGAAGGGCTTCAAGAGGCACCTGGACACGTTCCTGTGTGACCTGACCTAGGTGGGACCTGCTTCTGCAGAGGGGTTGGACTGGATGAGCTCTAAAAGTCCCTTCCAACCCCCACCACTCTGTGATTCTATGATTCTAACGCATTGCTTTTTCTAAAGAGGCTGGAGGGAGATGGAAAGGTTTGTTCAAGGTCAGAGGTACCAGCAGCCCCCAGGCTTTCCAAGACATGTGGGGGACACCCCACATTTGTTCCAGTTGAACCTTCAGAATTGCTGAGATTGCTGGAAATAAAAAGGCCTCCAAAGAATGAAACTGGACTTCAGGACAGACAGGAGTTCAAACTGGATGAAAGGTTTTTTCACACATTATGCAGGATCTGATATTTGATTAGTTGGCTATTTCCAGAGGAATAGAATCAAGGTTATTTCTGGTTTAGACTTTTTTTAAGCTTACTTGTTCTCATCAGAGAACTATAAGAACTGTAAGTATTGCAACTTTTTAATGTGATGGCACAGAGAGCTTCAAGTCGGCAGAGGTCAGTTCTCAAGGATTTTAGCCTCCAGGAACCTTCTGATTTTTAATGGGAGTCACACAGCTAAATCCCTGCATATGGTCTTGAAATTCATTCCATAAATCCAAAGTCTTTCCAAGCCTTTGTTTCAGCTAATATCATTATAAATACTTGAATGACTTTTGGAGATAATGTAGGATATATCAGCAGTCAAAATGAGTTAGAAACAACTTGACATGTTCTTGCATCTGGGCAAGTACTGCCTTTCCTTGAGTTTTGTTATTTTCTTCCATTTGTAATTCAATTATCTGCTCTAAAAGTGGATTGGTATTGACAGGGAGTACATTTTCTCTACACTGAATGTGCATCAGGTATGAAATATTTACCTCTCTGATACTGAAGTGAAAAACCCCTACATTCTTAATGTTAGTGAGCCTGTGGCTTTTAAGGAGCACAGACTCAGCACCTCTGTACCTGACACTGAAGGCAGAGTTTCAGGGAGAGATTGACTTCCAGAGAAAGCCCTAAAGAAAAAGGTTTTAACAGGGAACTTTCCATGGGAAGTTTTCAAATGCATTGGAGACAGCAGTGCATAAAATCCATCTCACCTTGCTAGATACAGAATAAGGTATTCAAAGCTTCTAAGTGACCAAGGAGCCCAAGATCTATCAGCTAAACATTTGAAACTCTTATCGAGCTTTACTGTCAAAATGTAGGGCATTCATTTTCCTGGATCACTGAACTAAGTGATTTCTCTTAACTCAGACCTAGGGGCAGAAACACAGGCTCTTGGCTCCCAGTGCAATGCTCTAAATATTTCTCCTTGGTTAGGAAGACAAGAGCTGCAAATACAATCACACGAGCCCTTGACACAAAGGCCATGTGTGGGGAGGGGGAAGGTATTTGCGCTGCCAAATATTACATACTTAATTCAATTAAGGAGTTAGTGTCTATTTATAGCCAGTGGGGATTTAGGCACACATTCCTCACATGTGCTCTGAATTCACCCCCCACTGGAGAAGCCCTTCCCTCTCCTAATCTGGGACTGAGGTGTCTAAAGCCTTGTCTGTCTTCTCTGAGCCCATAAGTCAGCCTGGACAGTCTCTACTAGTCTTGCTTCACCAGTGGGATAATCTGTGCCTGAGCACACTGTTTCACTGATAGCTTTTGCAGAAGGGGTCACAGATTACTTCCAGATGTAGGCAGTTCCTTCTGCTAAAATTGCTGCCCACTTCGACCACCAAGGAAACCTGGTTGCTATCTTTCACTGCTGATACCTGTTAAAAGGCAAACATTGTAGGCTGGCACCAAGTTCATTGTGCTTAAGGAGCTCTCAGAAGTCCAGCTAGGCCAGATTTTTCCTTTAATAGAGTGAAATCACACATATTATAATTCTGCTTCAGCTGTGAGGGGTGAGTGGAGAGGAGGAGCCCATAGAAGGCTTCAAATTTGTCTTGCCACAGGAGGTGAGGCTGGGGAGGGAGGATGTGTTTGTGAAGGGTGAATCAAGTTGTCTGTGCCCTTCCTGGTTAGGGGTTGTGCACATTGAAATTGGAAAATTATGGGTTAATGTTTGGCTTGTGGGGTGTTAATTGTGTGTGTTTACCTTCATTTCTCTTCATGTAAAGAATAAGTTGATAAGTATTGATGTGCAGTGGCATTATTTTGTTGAGCTGAGCACTGCCTCCTCTCATGTTCAGTGTTTCTCTCTCTCTGAAGTTGGATCTCTCTGCCTGGGCTGTGCAGGAGGTTTGATTATTTGCCTGACTCCTGGCTTTCAGGAGCATGTCGCCATTAGCACAGATCTTACCTCTTTTTTGGCTTTGCTGAAACCAGGAGGCAGCAGAAGCACTGGGGAGTCACGCTGCTCAGCTGCATGCCCTGGTTTCTCTGTTACTTGATGCTAATGTGGTTTTAATTAGCTTGAGTTCTGGGAATTTGTGTTGTGGGTGCTGCTCCTTGGGGGTTTTGTTGGTGTGGGACAGGCAGTTGCACAACATGAGTGGCAGCAGCTCATTTGTCCCCAGGCTCTGCTGTGGCTGTGCCCTGGAGATGTCCAGAGCAGCCTTCTGAGGTTCTGCACTAAGGCCCTGCAGTTCCTTTTCCAAGCGAGACTTTTTAGGATGCAAGCCTTGTGGGTTTTTTTCCCCCCACTCAAGACATTAAACTTTTCCATGAAGAAGGAAAATGCTTCTTTAGAAGCTCTGCTTTTCATCTCTTACATTTTTTATATCTGTTCACATAGCAGCTGAGCTGTTCCTCTGTATCCATGTCTGCTTCACTGTGCCTGTTTCTCAGGGGCACCAAGTCTGTCTTGTGTTAAACTCTAGTCCTTGTGTTGTTTTAATTTAGTCTTTTAGAAGGTGGTTCATTTCCAGTGGCAGGTGTAACAAATCTGTGCTCTATGACTCTGTGATATGCCAGGAGAAGAGGAGACCTGATCTAGGTGAACCTGCTTCTGCAGGGGGGTTGGACCAGATGATCTCTAAAGGTCCCTTCCAACCCCACCATTCTATGGTTCTATGATTCTATGATCACTCTCTCTAACTACTTGCAGGGGAGGTGTAGTGAGGTGGGGGTCAGTCTCTCTTCTCTCCAGTAATGAATGGCAGGACAAGAGGAAAGGGATTCAAGTTGTGCCAGGGGAAGTTTAGATTGGACATTAGGAACAACTTTTTCCCTAAGAGGGTTATTAACCGTTGGCACAGGCTGCCCAGGGAGGTGGTGGAATCTCCATTCCTAGAGATATTCAAAAGATACATATCTGAGGTGCTGAGGGCTGTGGGTTAGTTTAGTGATGGGCCTGGCAGTGTGAGGGGAGGGCTTGGACTCGATCTTAAAGGTCTTTTCCAACCATAATGACTCTGTGATTCTGTCTGGCCTTCAGTTCCTGCTGATCCTGAGCTGGGCAGGATCAGGCTCTCCTCCTTCCTTCCTTGTGGTTGATACTACCCCTTCCTCCCCTGCTGCAACCCTCATGTCATGTACTCCTTTCAAAGTGACCCTCCTGAGGCTCCCCAGGCGGCAGCGCCGTGCCCTGACATTGATAAACCACAACATATTGTTTAACATATTGTTCCCAGTCCAACATATTGTTCACATTCATCATGGAAGCAATCAGTACAGACCATTTTATTGCAAACCTGTTTCCTGGTGCTCATCATTAGGTCATTAACCTTAACAATGTCAACATGTTCTCGGTATGCAGTTTAATTGGAGAGCAGCACACAGCAGTTGCACAGGCTGTACCACATACAGGGACGTGCACTTTAAGGGTAGAAATGCTGTAGCAGTGTGGCACTGATGCTAAATAAAGTCAAGGTTGGACAGGAGATGCAAATTAAAGGAGAAAGTGGCTGTACTTGGGGACATACAAAGAATTTCTCAGCAGAAATGTGGTTTCTCAGGAGCACTTGAGCCCAGTGAAGGTGTCACTTTATGGTATCAGGTTCCAGGTATTGGTTTTATGCTTCTCTTCCTCTGTTACCTTTACCAGCTCCAAGGAAAAGAGATGGGCAAGTCCTCTGACTTTTGCTACTCTAACTGCAAACCCTCATCCTGGCAAGGCTTTCCTCTGAAAGTGCTTCTTAAAGAAGCAAAGCTCATGTCTCCTGGGGCTGATTGCTCCCAGGCTGTGTGATACCAAGGTAGAAATTCGACAAAGAACTTGCTTATGGAGGTGGCTGATGGGAGCAAGTCAATTGTTCAGGAAAATATCCTGGTTTGTGTGCTAAACTTTGGGAGAAGACCTCAAAAAAACAGACTTGCTTAGTCAGTTATAAAGATTGTTTCTCTATATGAACTCTGCATTGTTATTGTGGAAATTGAGGTCACCACCACCTTTACATGGTCAGACTCTTCAGAGAAGGGCTTTTCTTCACGTGTCCTAGTAAACAACTGGGGCCAGGTCTTGGCAGTGACATCTAGGTCTTATCATAGTACCTTTGAATGCTGATAACCTGCAGTTTGTGTGTTAAGGCTGTCCTTTACGGTGTCTGTGGGATGTCACCTTCCATTGCTTGTTGATTTTTATTAGCAAATTAGGTAGATGCCCCAAGTTGTGCTGAGTTTTGTTTGCCCTGCAGGAGTATGTAGCTGAAGTCTAATTAACTGCTGTGCATATGACTGAGAAAAGCATCATTTTCCTCACTGCTCCAGGTAAAAATCACAAACAGCTCATCACTGGGAAGCCAAAGGCCAGGGGTGATCTTGGGTTGGGTAGTGTCTCTGCTGCTATGCTTCTGTTCCTCTTCTCTTGCTGCCTCCTTTGCCATATGTCATGGTTTAGCAAGAAGCAGCTTTTGTTTGGTACCAGGGGGAGGGGGCTGCAGTGCAGACCTGGTAAAGAGTTTTTGGACTCTCCCCTGGGTCCTGGGTTCAGACCCAGCCCCGGCCCGGCTGGGCCAATCTGGCGCCTCTGCCAGCACTATTTAGGGAGGGAATTGGAAGTGCTGGCAGGAGCTGTGAGGGTGGTACAAGATGGAGGTGACCATGTGGACCCCACAGTCAGAGCAGGAGGAGCAGCAGAGCAGAGAGCCCTGTGCCAGCCGTGGTGAGAGCAGCTGTGCCCCTGCAGCCCATGGAGGGCCATGGCAGCGCCCAGAGCCGGCAGCAGCTCCGTGTGAGTGACCCGGCCGGGCACAGACTGTGTGAGGAGGGGCCGTGGCACGGGCCGGGCTGGAGCCTGCGGGCACAGAGCAGCCCCACACGAGAGGCACAGAGGAGCTGCGGCCTTTGGGATGAACAGACACTGGAGCTGCCCGTGCAGGGGGGGTGTGTGAGGGACCCCAGGGACGTGCAGGGAGGGCTGGTGTGGAGCCGCCTGCCCTGAGGAGAGACAAAGGGCAGAAGCCATCAGGAACAGGCTGATGAAACCCCCACTCCCTGCCCCCCTGGGCATGGAGGAGCCCATGCCTGGAGTGACTGTGCCCAGAGGGGCCAGGACTCTGTGGGGAGGCAGAGTTGGGCCGTTCAGGGCGGGAGGAGGTAAAACCACGGGGATCAGGGCTCTGAGCCCGGGCAGAGGGGAGGGGTGGGGAGAAGCTGGTCTGAAAGGGCTGGTTGTGCTCTTCATCCTTGTACCACTCTGTGTTGGTTTGTGTTGGTTATGTTTTGGGGGGTTATGGTTTTGCTTTAGTTGGTGTTGGATTCGGTTATCTCCTGTTTTCTTCCCCAAGCCCAGGAGCCTGCTCTGTTGTGTCCTGCACCTTAAGCAGAAATTAAGCTCTCCCTGCCCTTTAGCAATCTTTGGTCTTTGGTATTTGAGGCTAATTGTGGTCTTTTGTGCCCTGATGGGCCACAACACCATAAAACACAAGTCTTTCCCTACCATCCTGGCCTCTATCTGCTGTCTCATATTTTTACAGTTTAGCATGGAGCACTTCACTGCCGTGACAGGAAAGTCCAAAGGTCTGATTGACACCCTGCTTCTTTATGAACTAATTTCTTTAGCTTTGCACAATATTCTTCTGAAAACAGGTATTGATCTATGCAGGTCTGTAGACTAGGTAATCAATATCCACCAGTTTTGGGGGGAAAATAAATAAATAAAGGGCCAGAAAATGATGGATGAGAATACCATGGAGTGCTTTTTGAACTGAGGCCGTGTTGTGATCACTCAGCTGCTCGAAGAGTGGGCTGGGTTTGTTTTGTAGCAGCAAACTGATGTGAAAGCCTTCAGATTGCTAACTTTAAATGAACCTGGTTGTTTGGTGAACCAGTGGTGGTTTCTGACACTTGTATGGAGTTAAAGCCAATAGCTGGTGAAGAGGGAGAGGCTTCCCTTTGTCTCACTGTGCAAAGTGTAATCAAGCTTAGTGGTTTGATGCTTGTATATATCTGAGCCTGTCTCCATGGATCAGTCAGAGCCAGGTTGGAGGACAAGAGGAAAGACTTCATCAGCAGGGAAGCACTGGAGTGCTTCAGTCCTGGAAATCTAGACAAGTTGCTACCTTAACCTTCCTCTAAGTCCACTGTGCAGCTCACACAGGGCTGGCACAAAGCCTGTTCAACCCCTGAAGTACAGCGTAAGTGGAAGGCAAGTGAGGTGTGAGCTTTCTGTGTGGGGAAGCAGCCTGCTGTTAGGCTGTCTCAGTTACATGCTGTGGTTACAGATCAGGAATCTTCCTTTGGCCTGTAAATGCCAGAATTGCCACTGCTCTGGATATCTGTTCCATCCCATCTTGTGTTCATCTGGCTGACCAGATCCAGTCCCAAAGCAGCCCTAGCTGGTCCTGCCTCCCTCTGAGTGCTGAGAGGCTGAGATTCAGAAGTCTCTGGAGGAGGATGAGAGCAGCTCCAATTCATGGTGCAGCAAGCTCTTTTCATCCTCAGCATGCTTTTCTACACACTTTGGGGATATTAAGACCTTTTAGGGAGACAAATATCATTCCTTAAGGCAATAATCAAAAGACCAGATAACCAGTTAAGGATCTTAGTACAGATGACCAGGCCAGACTTAAGCTGGCCTAAAGTTTCTCTGGAGCAGCAGACCCAGGGAAGCAGTGGTACCCTGTAACAGATCCAGATCTGCCACATGATGAAGAAACAGGTGCAGTTCAGATACAGTTGCAAGCAAATGAAAACAAACCAGGAGAGGTGGAGAGGAGGGACAGTTGTATTGATCAGGCTGCATGTCCTGTGGAAATCAAACACTGCTGGTTCAAGGAGATGACCTTATTTTGAAAGCTAGTGAAACAGTAGAAGAGTTTGGAAACCTCTGTTTGATGGCAATGGAGAGGAAATCAGGCCATGCCTTCATAGCAATCTGTTTTTTCTCTCTGCTTCTACTGAATTAAGTTTCTTGAACAGACTTTACCTGCTGTTTCCTGAATGCTCAGGGAGCAGCTGCTCTGAGATGTGTTTATCTTTAGATGTACTAACAGGGATCAGATAGGATGGCTGTAGTATGGCATAGCTGGGGGAAGAGAAAAGGGGTTGAGTTTACCATATGCTGTGGAGGGGACACCAGCCTCCTTCTCTTCAGTCTGTCCATGTCCTTCTCAGACGTGGTAGATAGCCCAGGAGTACTGTGTGAGAGGGGTGTGTGTGTCTTTGCCTGTGAGGTGAGAGATCAGAGATGCGCACAGCCAGGGTCTTAATTCATTTGGATTCACCTGGGAAGCTCTGTGTGGGGGGGCACCCACCTACAATGTGGTTTGCTTTGCTTTAGGGTGATGGGAAAGACCATCTCTATAAGATCATGTAGTGTAAGGCTGTTTTCTGTAGGGTGTTCTACTCTTAGAGTAATTGTTCCATCTGTTAAGGAATTGGGGGTAACTGCAGCAATGCTCTGGTTTTGTGCATTCATTCTTACTTGGATCCTTGGAGATGGATCTTTTACATTTCCAGACATTCTTTGTGCCTTTGTTGTAATTAAACCCCTCTCACTGGTCAGAGTAGATGTGTGAGCATAGGGAAGCCCATCAGATCAATACAAATCATTGCTTAACAAGCCTGCCTGGGAAGTATGAAGGGGCCCTCTGTCATTTAAAGAAATAAACAGGAGCCAGAGAACTTAATTCAGCTCAATCAGCTGCTAAGCCTGGCCTGACAGCCGGCCCTCAGAGACACCTTCCCCTGGCTCCAGCGTTTAGCTGAATCAGCACTTTTCTCTTTCTGCTTCCAAGAAGCCTGACTGCCCACATCCATCAAGGGAGGAGCAGAAAGGAGGGACATGCTGCCATGCTGGAGTAACCTTGGCTTGAGGGCACAGTCTAAAAGTGACCTGGGTTCTTGGACCTACCTGATGGCTGAATCCTGGCAAAGGCACAAGTGTGTTTGAACCAGCACCAGCTGCCCAAGGTTGATGCTTTGGAAGAAAATAGTAGTAAGTGTAAAAGAATTGGGCAACTGGCTGGTGCCAACTGGAATAAAGGGAAGGGATCCAGAAGGAGATGGAAGTTGAGAAGGTGAATGGAGGAAATGGCAGGGCAGAAATCAGGGGTGCAGGTTGTGCCTTTGGCTCCTTCCCTGCCCTTGGCCAAGGTGATCAAGCCAAATAAATGTTTGCAAGTTTAAAGAACAAAGGAGTTTAGGCACTGAATTCTAGATACTGAGGTCTAAAAATGAAATCCTGCACCATCCAAGTCTTCCAAGAGAAAGCATGTTGTCAGTGTCATCCCTACACTGGTTCTCACCCTGACATGGTGATACCACTATGACTGCTGAGTTTCCAGTGCCCACAATACACTTACAACAAGAAAGACACCGAAACATCCACTTCAGGTAAGTCCTGGGTTAAAGGGCCCATAGTGGAGTTTTAATGAACAGTATCATCCCTATTTCCAGGCATCCTAGGGAATGTGATAGCCTGTATTTCTGAGTGCCTCAGTGTGTCTGGCTTTGTGCTGAGACAGCTACACAAAGTCGTGTCATTTTGGATTCAAGATGTGTATCAGATCTCTCTTCAGTTTGCCTGGCCTTGACACTCAACCTGATCCCACCCGAGGGTGACTGGTGGTGTAGCCCTGGAATTATCTGAGGTATCTCAGTGCTGCAGGTGCAGGAGCAGCACAGCTGGCCAGTTTGATTTGTATATGTTTATGTAAATGCCTCATAAAACATCCCCCACTGGGACAAGCCAAAGTCACGCATCATAAAGATCAGCTCCTGTAATGGCTTCTTTACAAATGCCTTTGCCAAGGTAGTGACAAAAAAATAGGTCTGTGTTTATAGGAAATTAATTTCTGCCCCTTCAGTGATCAGCCTTAAGCAAGCAAAAGAGCTGTGAATGATCCCAGTTGCTTCAGTCTGGCAGAGAACTGCTCTTCAGAGCCTCCTGCAGTGTAATCCAGTGGGGGTGTTTAATCAGAAAATCTTAAAGCAGCAAGGTCCCCATCCAGCAAGCCCAGCGCTCGTGCAGCAATCAGTCCTCCCTCAGCAAAGCACTAAATCACACCCTCAGTTTCACATCTGTGCAAGACTCTCAGTCCCAGCCTGCATTCAAGAAGGTGTGTACACCTTTTGCTGTAGAAGGATGCATATTTTTTTTGCCTTTGGGCTTAAATTAGCATACAAAGAATGAGATGTCCTATGAGACAATTCAACAAGGTGCTTGAAAACATAAACCAAGCCCAGCATGACAGGGCCTAGCAAGGGAGGAAGACTTCATGCTTGCTGCCAGTGCTTGGCAAGCTCCTGTTATGGTAAGGTCCACCCTCATCCCAGTTTTATGCAGCACCCTAAAATCCTTATGGCTTAGTGCTGCTCCCATTGCAGCATCTCTTCATCACTTTGCTGGGTGATCTTAGAGGAGCCCTCCAGAAAGTAGCTGAATTTTGTAGAAGTCTTCAGCTGAGTCTTGGCCTCTAGGTAAGGTTTTTGTAACTGCTGAATGCTTTGGATGAACCAAACCTGAATTATCTCATTCTGTAGGGCTGCTTCTTGAGAGCTGGAAAGAAGAGGTGGAATCCTTGTTCAAAGAATCCATTAAGCATAGGTTTTTTTTCTCCTGAGATCTGTTGTAAATCAATGCATTTTTGTTTTATTGTCTGAAATTCTGGCAGAGTGTAGCAGCAATGGGCAGATCCACCCTCAGGACAAATGCTGCTTCTGGTGCTGCTACCAGCACTGCTCCCCAGCCACCCTGGCCTTTCATTTGGTGCTGTCAGAGGCATTTCTGCAGAACCCTGGTCCAAAAGAGTTGTGTGCCTAGGAGATGTGTTTTGCAACAGAAGCAAACTTCTGTAGCTCCTGCCAATGAAAGCATGGCTTACATCTGTCCCCTTGTAGCCAAAGATTAATCCTGGAAGAGATAAAGAGCAGCAGATATGGGCAGCTGTTCAAATTAAGTGTTTTGGCTATATGTATCCACCCCCACCGTGTGTGTTAAATTTAGCCTTGGCTGATGCAGCTCATCTAGGCCAGTCCATGAAACAGGAGTCTGTTTTCTTGCACATCCCCTTTAAAATTTGAGGAGTTTTCCCTGACAGAGTGATGCATAGTTATGGGCTCACTAAAAGGTAGAATGATTTATGGCTTACAAGCTGTAAATCAATAAAAAGAATCACAGACATTGACAGCACATTCACAGCCCATTTCTTTAAATGGAAGGCACTTCTCTATCCTTCCCATTCCAGCCCCCTTGGGTTGCCTCACGGGGAGATTCCTCCCACTAACAAGTGCTAAGACAATTTTTATAGAACTTGTAAAACCTACATCTTACAAAACACTTCTTCTTACATATCCTTTCATATTGTATCATCGTTTCCAGTCGTAGAAAATACCATGTCCTCCACCCTGGTTCATGCTGTGACATTCTCCTCTGAGGGATATGAACAAAACACATAAAAAATCTGCTGGTTTTTAAGCCACTCCAGACCAGATCACTAACCTCTGACTTTCCAGCCTTGGTATAAACCCTAATACAGCCATGTTTGGTTGATACGGGGTAGAGTGTGTGCTGTAAGTCCTGAGAGCAGCAGGGGGATGCAGCAGGTAAGAGCCTCCTCCCAGGCCTGTGAGGCTGTGGTATTGCTGAGGAGTTTTGGGTGTTGCAGGGTGGGTTTCAAAAAGCAAGTATGTGTTGTTAAGTGACCCTCAGACAGAGCTCTGTTGTGAGGGTGCAGCTCTCCAGACCTGGAGCTCCACATCCAGTGGGAGCTGCTGTGGGTCTTTGGGCTGTGCAGGCCAGCTTGCCATGGAGGGAGGTGAGGCTGGGGAGCTTGGGTGCCAGCCAAGTACAACTTCCTTTATTTACATATAGATACCAGTCCTGGAACATATTTAACTGCTTTGTTGAAATAGGCCATAAATGGGTCATAAAAGTTAGCCATTTAAATCTGGAGAAGCATTAAGAGACTCTTCAGTGGTAGATGGGCTATAAATAGTTCTCAGCCAAACCACACTTCAACAAATGCCTGGTTACTGGCTGCTCTGAAAGAGTCCTCTCCAAATATCTGCCATCTGCTCTTTCTGAGGGCAGCCACTTAAAAAACCAGGACGATTGCACAGGATTTCTTCAACCAAATCAGAGCAGCTTGCTCACGCTCTAAGCAGCAGTCCACAAGACATTAAAAGTTACAGGCCAAGAGATGGTGTATTTTAGAAATCAGCTTTTTCATTTCCTTTAAAGGCAACATGTTTTACAGGTGTGCTTCTCCCTTGGCAATACAGCCTGTGCTGAGATACTCTTTGGTTACTCTAGAGAAGTTCTTGAGTGAGACCAAAATGGAAATTGTAGCAGCTTAAGTGGGGGTTTAATGTCTCCCTGGTTTCTTTTGATGAGAGAACAGGATCCATGCTTTGCACAATTGGCATTATCTGTAGGATTGCAGCCCTGCATAGTGCAACCAACACCTCATCCTGGTGTGCAAAAGTAAATGAAAGAGCAGCAGTGATTCTAATTACTGTATGCTAATTGGGCTGCATTCAGGCTTCATTGATGGTGCTATTATGCTGCAAGAAGACAATGGCAGCATATGTACTTACCTTGCTCTACTTATCCTATGATTATTCTCTGTTAGTACAGAAATATACTGAAAAGTATCAGCCTGCACACAAATTAGTCCATGAAATGGACCACTGGAAGTTCAACCCTTGAGCACATTTGTTGTTTCTTGTTTTGCTTCAAACGCAGTATCATGAATGCCACAGCAGCTCCAAGCACTTTTATCTTGTATTGGGCTTCAGTTGTAATAGCATGTGCAGTCTTGTCTTTCCTCCCAGGAAAACACTTTGTATTCCTATTCAGCCCTTCCTGATGTCCTTATCTGATGTCTTCAGTGTGAGGTTTCACGGTGGTCTGGGAGTCGGACAGCATGGGGAAGCATCACTCAAGTGATGTGCATCCAGCAGCACTCCTGTGCCAGTGCCAATTAGCTCCAGACTAAATGTGCTAAGGGAGAGGAGTGCATGCTGTGCTCTGTTACTCACTTGCTGCTGCTGGGGGTAACTTGAGCATAGTTTGTTTTCTACTGTAAACTGGCCTCAGACATTTGCATAGTGTTTTTTACAGTAGCATCTAACGTGCTGCAAGCTGATGGAGCCGTTACAGAATCATCAGTGCTCGTTCCAGTGTGATATATTTTGTTTGTCTAGCTGGCTGTTTTGCTACCATATGTATTTATTGAAGCTGGCTGAGTATCTTATTCAGTGATATTTTGCTTATTTATTCAAGAATGAGTTCATCAAAATTCAACCAAGCTCTCTGTCCTCAGCGTACACAGATCCAACGGAGCGTTCTGAACACACCCAGCACAATAGCAGCTGAATGCCAAATTGAACACCATTCAAACACTGAATGCAAACTTGGTAGGAGCAATGAAGAAAGTCATCCATCCCAGATACTCCTCTCTAATGGCCTCCGAGAGGAGAAGGCACCATTTTTTTTCCCTTTAAGGCACCAACCTTGCCTGGGAACTCAAACTCAAAATGCTGAGTACTCTGGGGAGTTTCCAGCAAGTGCCTGTCTCAGGACCCATCAACTAGTAAAGTGGTCATGATGTCATGTACAATATTGTGGTCTCTTTGGGGAGACTGATTTGTGTTGCATTAAGCAAGACAGAGTTGCTAATCTCCACAGAGGTTTACATGGGAAAATTTAAAGCCTATTCCAGTATATTAAATGAGGCTGAAAAGCTTTGATCAATAATTTCCCTTGTATGAAAAATAAGAGATGAAAATGATGGGAGATTGATTCAAAATACTTAATGCCAGATACCAGCTGATGGAAGTATCTTGTAAATAGCATTTTGTACGGTTGCCAATGAATTAGTCTAAATGGTGAGGGTGATTGAAATGTATTTTATAATGTTCATCTCCACTTTAGTGGCCATTTACAAAATTTAGAAGAATATGAAATCCCCAAAGAGCGAGTGAGCAGCCAGCAAAAAAATACCCAGAGCAGCTAGCAGAGGTACTTTGCAAATGAGATCTTGGAGTACTTCAGAAGACAAAAAGCCAGAATCCTTTCCAGGCAAGAAGAATCAGTGCTAGTAGTGTTTTACATTTTCAAATGTGTTTTCTAAGTGCCTCTTTTTTTCATCAACTTTCTCTGTTACATGGAGATTATGGTCTGTGATGTGGCAAGTGAAATGGATGTGGAAGGGTTTTGGGTTTTTTACAGTTAATTTGGTAATAAAAGATCACTGCCTTGTCTGAGCAGCCCCACTCTCACGTGGGGTGTGCTGTAGGACTGTGCTGTATCCCGTCACACCCAGTTCTGCAGGGAATTAGGAGAATTGGTTGCTCAGCTGGCTCACTGGAGCACATGGTGACCTTGGCCAGTGGTGTGTTGGTTCCTGAGGACAGCTCAAGGTTACAGCTAGAGGAGGATGCTCAAAGAGACCTCAGGACTGAGACCAGCCTGTCTCTCCTTGTTTGTTCAGACGAACTCTGCAGTCCTCCACCCCATACTTTAAAGTTTTACTGGTTCTTTCTTGTTCTGTGAGCAGTCCCAGGGCTGTCACCACCAGTGCTTGGAGAAGGCTGTGGTGTGGGTCTACTGTGGCCATGTTTTTTTCTGTGTCCTCAGAGATAAGAAAGACCTGGACAACCCAGCAGAATTTGCTCCAGAAATCTCTATCTGTGTTGCAACCCCTTTGGGAGCTTGGCTTTTGCTCAGCAGCAGGAGTGAGCAGCAACTTTTGCCTGTGTGCTCTTCCATTGGGTGCAGAGTCATTAGGGGAAAAGCTGTGCACTCTGCAAACTTGAGCCTTAACAACTCTGGGGGCTTTATTTTGTGATGATTATTTTTTCTGCTTCAGTGTATTGTGGCACTCTGGTTCTGATCTTGGGATTGATTCCTCTGCTAGCTGAAGCCAAGACTTCATGCAGCCAAGCTGCCACTCGAGCAGCTCAGATAGCATGTGAGTGATGGCCAGCCTTCCTGCACAGGCTTCACTTCCACGTCTTCTGCCCAGACTGCGAACCCTGAGGCTCTCATCTCTATTCAGGGCTGTGCAAAATGTCTGCTTGCCATTTTGCAGTTGTTCTCTCAGGAATTGAGTGGTATAGTCTGCTTCGAAGTCCTCTTGGGTGGAGCTGGCATTTTTAGCAAAGCATTTTAGGTGCACTGCCACCTTCCTGTTCCACCATCACACAATGCAGAGGGAAAAGACCATGTGCAGCTACTGGTACTGTAACAGGAGCAGTTAGTGATGACTTTTGTCCTTTACTTTACTGTGTTTTATTGGAAACGGAAGGAGAGGCTGTGGAGAACCCACAAACTGTGCTGATCACTAATGCCAAAGGAAAAGTAATATCTTTAGTAATGGGAAAACAGCACTTTTTTGTTCTGGTGATTCAGTCTGCTAATTAGTTTCCAGTACCCAGTCCACAGGATTTTTTTTGCAGGAAATAGGTCTTTCTATATATAAATTGTTGTTCTATCAAGTCACAATTTTTAATTTGTGGCCTTGAGGATTTTAATTTCCTCCTTGTCAGGTGAATTTTCACTAAACCATGTTCCATCAGCACTACACGAGCTGCTGCCAAAGCTGCTGTCAGTGCCTCAGGCTGGGGCTTTGCAGGGAAAAGGGGACCTGGAACAGGGCTGAGCCTCTCAGGGACCCCTTGGTACCTAGAAGTGACCACGAGCAATGGTCCTCCTTTCACTTCTTGCCTTTTCTGTCTGCCCTCAGAGCCTGTTGTGCTGGCTTCTGTGCCCAGGATCTACTGAGATCACAGATTCTTAAGGACTAGAAGGGACTTTGAAAGCTCATCCAGCGCAACCCCCCTTCCAGAGCAGGACCACCTAGAGTAGGTCACACAGGAACCTGTCCAGGTGGGTTGGAATGTCTCCAGATCACTTTCTCTGGGTTCCTGTTCAGTATGCACACGTAGGAGACCATGGCTCAGCTCTTACTCTGCCTCTCACACCACGATTTCACTACAACCTGCAATTAGCAAAACCCATGAACTTGGTGAACTCATGAACTCTAGGCAGCTGGCCTGTCCAGCTACTTGTGTTCATGAAATTCACACACACACACATGTATTATATGTATATATATATTCACACGTGGGGGTTTGGGCCCTTAATTCTTGTGAGGTATGTCTGAAGTCATCTGTGGAGTTCAAAATGTACCTGGGGAAAAGAGTCCATCCGTTCCCAAAGCAGAGTCAGGCTGGAGGTGACCTATCTCTATAAAAATTGATTCAAAAAGGACTTAAAGCCTAAAATCACCCAAGTTCCCTCACCAGAAGAAAGCCAACATGTATGGAGTTGGCTGTTGCATCCATTAAATGTTCTTTGTGTTCCATATTGCCAGATTTTGGGGGGAAAGTCAGAGATGGAATTAAATGTCCAAATGGGGCTTGGAATCAGGACCTATACTTCAAATCCTTTCCAGGTTTGAGCTGTTGTGGGGTTTTCATTTGAAGTCATTAGGAACAAGTGGCAAGATTAAATTTTGTTATCCAGTGTTGATGGTGTCAAGGCCAAGATTCAGTGAGGATGTTTCCTCAAAGATCCCCCTTTGAGTTAAAAAGCACAGTAAGGTCTGCCTAATTTCTGCATGTATTCTCTTGAGATAAGAAACTTGTGGTGGCAGTGGAGAGGCTTTTGTGTTTTGTCTGTGGTCCTGCTTGGGATTTGCATCTGCACACTTGAAATAGTCTCTTGGTGTTCATTCACCATTTTTTTCTTGGAGGTTATTAAGGGTCATAAAGCCTTGTGGAATGCCTTTCTGAATGAATTCTGCAATGCACTGTAGGAGCTTTTGAAATATTTAATAAGGTTTCTACACCTTCCTTGCAGAGGAGAAGCAGGTGAGGATTCACGTACGTCACTTGGTGCATTCTGGCTTCACCAAACACATTTAGCTCATCTGAATGCTGAGCTGTATCCTTGGGATTTCCCAGAACTTGAGATCCTGAGTCAGTGTTTACTGGAGCCTCTCACCCAGCAGTGCAAGTCTTGATATGAATCCTCATGGCTCTGGCCTCGAGAGGGACCACCAGAGCATCACTGATTCAGCAGATAAGGCTGGGATGGTGAGTGTTGCCCTCACTCCTCTAGCAAAGCTTGGCAGAGGCTTTGAAAATACAAACCTGTACTGCTTCAAGCTATGATGGGGGAGTGCAGCAGGAGAAGTGCAAGAAGGTGTTTCTATAGGCATCAAGTGACCTTTGAAAGGTTAATGAATGTCTGGAACTGCTTCCCAGCATCAGGAGGAAATAGCTGGGTAACTGCAGATGTTACTGCTGTGGAGAAATGGGGGGCAGAAGCAGGAGGAGTAAGAGATATACTTCACTGCCAATCCTCTAAACAGCAAACAAACAAGCACTAATCAGTAAATCAGCCCACAACATTTTCCTCTAGACACTGTCCTCAGATGGCCTGTTCATGCTAATCCTCCTCAGCACTGCATACAGGCAAAGCAGGAAAAAAACACCACTCCCCCAAACCTCTGAGCAAGAGATTTTTGGAACTTAGACTATCTAAGAGAAAACATCTCAAGCAGGGCTGGCTTTATAGATGGTAACAAAAACCACCAGCCCCTGGCTGAAGCTGCTGCTCATTCATAAACATCACAAGCAGTTGATTTCAGCAGAACCCCTTGATTTAATTACACTCTTGTATACAATAGGGACCTTGCCTTTTCCTATATGTAATGAATATTAAGCTGATAGGCCTGTAATTTCCTGTGCCAGGCTTGCTCTCAGTTTTTGCATATTGATACCACATTTGGTTTGTTATTTTCCAATTTTCCAGGCTTCTAGACTTGTGCTCAGCGAGTTCTCCATAGTAATTGCTGTTGGCACACACATTTCCTTCCTCAAATCTGCTCTAACCACCCTGGAATGAATTTTGTCTCATCCTAGAGAATTGCTGGGGTTTGAATTTCTCTTATTTATTCATTGCCTTTAACTCAGCAACCCTGGCATCATACAGGGTGCTGGATATCATTTCATAATCCACAGCTCTAACTTCCTCCTTTATCCCAGGCATTCCCCCCTCCCCTCGCGTGTGTGTGGATGGACATTGTCTGACCCTCTGACTTTCTGCTTTCTGCTGGCACTGTTTTCCATCCAAGACATAATTTCTCTGTCTGAGAAAGGAAAGCCAGGTGCCTTCTCTATATTTCTTTCTGATTTCTTTCCAGGAATACTTACCAAGAGGAATATTGCCATGGTGAGCAATCATCTTTGCCACAACAAACAGCAAGAAGAGGTGTGCCCATCTCACAAATGTGTTCACCCATCACACCCTTGTGCTTGACCATGCTGCTGCCAGGGGGGTGCTAAGCTGGCTGGCTGCACTTACCCCAGGTAAGCACCTACCTTTTTCTTAAGTATATCCCAGCATTTCTCATGGATTTTACTGTTTTGGGGTTGTTTTGAATCTGAAGTTATATGAAGGCCAGGCTCTTCATCAGGACTTTGTATTTAATCTTTCTTTTACCTCATGTTCTTGTGCTCTCCCCTCAGCCCTCAGAGGACTGACCAACCCCACAGCTCCACCTGTTTCGACCACTATATTTTTGCTGTATTTTACACACAAGCTTTCTAGTCTTTGAAACCTCTTTCCAGTTTGGTCATCATTGCAGTAGCCAGGAGGAGCAGTCAGGGCCTGAGGCAGGGACCCATGTGGATGAAGAAGTCATGTTGATGGTGATGTTGCAGTGTGATGATGCAAATTGTTCTATTTTTGACAGGAAAAAAAAAGGATCTTGATGAACCAGAGTCTAGATCAAAGATACTGTAGTTGGAATTCTTATTTTGTTACCTTCTGCAGAGTAACCTACTTGCTGGTGCTACCTGGTGTAATCAGAAGGAAACTGCAATTAAGAGTCTGAAAGACATCTTTGGATAGGAAAACTGTCAGGTTACTGTCTTTTCCAGTTGAGTTTTATTTTCTTTAGTGCTCTTGAGGTCTCTTAGTTCCTTTCAAGAGACAGTTTGTACTCGCAGGCTCAGCAATTATTGATGGCTTCCTTTGTCAGACAAGCAGAGTGTGTCAGCATGTGTGTATCACTCTCAAGACACTGTCCTAAATGCATTGTTGAACATCATAAAATTAGAAGCAAACCCAACATTCCTCACTGAAAACTCCATTTCTTCAAAGTATAGTTCATTGCATCAACTCCTCATGCACATGTGTGAAAAAGGAAAAGGGCCTGCATGGATTTCCTTTCTACTGATGTGGATTGTTCTTATCCCTGTTGAGAGGAAGGATGGGTGTGTTAGTTCTTGTTGTGTGATTGTCCTGAGGGCTCAGCAGTGAGCTCAGAGATAAGCACATGCTTATCCAGTGGTGAGGCAGGAGGAGCTGAAACACGTGCTTGAGGGCTTTGCTGCCTTCACCTGGTGATGCTGGAGCCACAAGATGAGGTGTGAAAAGCCTCTTGGAGCCAATTTTGCTTGCTTTGGCAGCTGTCACCTGCCACCCTGCAGTGCCATCTCTTCCCCTCCTCAGTGCACCCACAAGTGACACAACCTAAAAACCTGCAGCCCTGGCCCAGGCTGCCCAGGGAGGGTGTGGAGGCTCCTTCCTTGAAGGGCTTCAAGACCCTCCTGGACACGTTCCTGTGTGACCTGATCTAGGTGGGAGCTGCTTCTGCAGGGGATTGGACTGGATGAGCTCTAAAGGTCCCTTCCAACCCCACCATTCTGTGATTCTATGATTCTACATAGATGGGTTGTTTTTTTTTTTTTTTTCTAATTTTGCCTTGCTGGCTGCCTCTGGACCAGTTGCACACACAGTCACACAAGTAGATAGGAAAGGGTTCAGGCAGCTGATGTGGTCAGGCACCCCTCATAGCTCAGCACCAAGCCCCAGAGCACCAGAAATGAATAAGACCTTTGTCAAGACCTTTGTCGGTGACTTCTCTCCTGAGATGCTGGTCATAGCAGTCACAGCAGGGCGTCTCCTATGCCACCAGATCTAGGTTGACCTGCTTCTGCAGGGGGGTTGGACTAGATGGTTTCTAAAGGTCCCTTCCAACCCCACCACTCTGTGATTCCTATGATCTCAGGCACTGTTGTCTGTAGAGGTACCAGCTTTGGTTCAGGAAGAAGGGAGATTTTTCAGAGACAGCTGCTTGTTTGTGTTCTGTGGAGTTCTGTGTGTATTTTGCATAGTGGGGCTGCCTCTGGATCTGTGTGATCCTGGCTCAGGTTCAGTTTGATACCTTGAAGGTGATTTGGTGGTTCATATTTTATATTGATACAGGGCCCTAATCATCCTTCTGGCTGTAGCTGATTTAAATAATGACTGCTTCTGCAATGGTAAAGGGTGAAACTGAGTTTCCTGTACTCCCCTGTCTGAGGAAAGAGGAGAAAGTGGCCGAGTGAGCAGCAGAGTTGCAATAGTCTTGGAACAGGAGATTTGGAGTTATTCATAACAGTTGAGCACGTCATTGTGCAGAATGCAGCAGCAACATTCCTCTTGTGATTGAATGGCATTTGCTTTTGATTGGTGTCTAACTGTTCTACCTGGGAATATCCCAGAGGCTGTGAATCTGAAACAGTTCAGGCAGGAGTGCTTATCAGTCACATCTGAAAACACTGGAGCAAAATGGCCTCGTGACAAACACAAGCAGGACAAAGAACGACCTTTACAAGACAGTTTTATAGAGCAGGATAAACAGCAGGGGCTGGATGCTCAGCTGTAGTAAACCATCCTGTCTGTGCCAGTCAGGGGGCTGAGCCTCAGAGATCCATCGTGCAAGGAGCAGTTTCTCAGAGCTTTGTGGCTGTTATGAGCAGTACTGAGAGCTGCTCTTCTGGTGGGGCTAGTAAAGTGGTAGCATCTACCTCCATGCTTGGGAGAAAAGCTTTCTTTAGAATCATCATGGAGCAGGGAAAGCAGGTGAGTTTGGACACTAAGGGATGCTCAATGGCTGTTTGCCTCCAGACCCAGAGACTGCTTATTTCCTTTCATTCTCCCCTTGGACCAAATATCGACCAGCAGGATGGGAGTATCCACTCTTTTGGGCTGGGACAACAGCATCTGCAAGGACTGTGGAGTGCACATGGACAAGAGCCTGTAGGTTAACTTGTATGTATTGTCTGACCTCCCAGTATGAAACGTGACCTGGGTCGGTGTAGGAAGCAAATCACCTTCAACTGAGCTTCAGATTTCAAGCACAGAGGAAACCTGTGCTGTACCTTTTCCCAGGCTTGTATTCAAGTTTCTAGTCCACAGAGCTGCTGATTTGAGGCTTCTACCTGTGTGAAATTCACTTTGGAAGAGTAATGTCATTAAAAAGGGAAGCTGGCTGGCTCTCCTAAATTAAGCAATTACTCTTAGACACAGCCCTGTCTGTGAAGTAGTTGGGAGTTCATCCTCAGGCTGAGATGGAAGGTGGTTTAACAAGGTGTTTTACAAAGTGTAAGTGGATAAATTTCTGAAGCATATCTGTATAAACCTGCTGTAAAGGCTGCACAGAGGTTAACCAGATAGATAACTTTATAGAAGCTGCATAATCAAACTATTACTCTCTATCATCTTGCTGGAAAGAGTGTTTTTCTACAGAGTGATGATATAGAAGATATTTGTGTGTGGTGATTACAGCAGCAGAAATCAATTGCACCCAGCAAATAATTTGTTAGCACAGGGATGCACTGTTATATCATCAATAAAGGGATTAGTTGGTTGAAATGTAATGAGGGTGAGAAGAAAGCAAACTTCACATTGGTGTAACCAGTCCAGTCATAATATTGGCAACAAATACATCTGCTATACATACACCCCCCCCCCGAAGATGAGTATGGTCTTGTGGGATTCCCTTAATACCCACTAGCTCTATGTGTTCCGTGCATCTTGAGCATATGCCACAAGTGTCTACTCATTAACTCCCTAAAAATAATACTTGGCTTGATTTTAAGGAACACAGACAAGCACAATGCTACACTTATCACTACTGAAGAGAAAACAATCACCCTAATGTCCCTGTCTCTATTAAGACACCTCTGTTAAGGTACAGAGGGGAGAACTGGTTTCTTTTTCCTGTTCAATGGGAGCCCCTATCATCTTGGATTAGATATTCCCCAAGGCAGGCATGGTCCCTTATGCTTCTCTTGGGTGGGACCTAGGGGTGCTAATCTCAGCTGAGCTCCTCTTAAATCCTACTCCCTCAGTGCATATGCTGTGCTATGACAGACACAAATCACTGTGGAGGAGAAGCCTCCCCAACACCTGGGAGGTGGGTTGGTTTAATTATCCTCTCTGTAGAGTAGATTTTCCAAGTGTGCTCCTGATGGCAAGTGTTCAAGGTCACCTGAAGAGAGCATGACTGCTTGGCTGGAACAGATGTTAGGCTCTGCCTCTTCTCCCAGCCCCTTATCAGCCACACATCCTTGCTCCTCTTCTGAGCTGTAGGAGAAAATCTCTCCTTGAACTCCTCCAAGAGGTGTCTTTAACCCTCTCTGCAGCTCCTTGGTGCAGAGGGGGCTGTCTGGCACAGGTAAGGCAGTGTGTGAGGTCTTTTAGCCCCTTTGATTCTCAGTGGGTGCCAAGGCCAGCTCTAGCATGCTGCTCAACAGGGACAGACAGTGCTGAAGGCTGAGAGATTTCTTGGTACAATTCCTACATGTCGGGTAGGAATGAATCCTGCCTTTCTCCAGGTTTGAGGATGAGTTTAAAACTGGCCACTTTGGAGCAGAGCCAGAAAACAAGGAGGCAGCTGAAAAGACAAGTTGTGCATCAGCAGGGGAAAATAACCCCTCCTGATTGCTGCAGGTAACCAGAAGTCCCAAAGTAGAGGATTAGTGTTATATAAATAAAGTTGTAAACAAACTCAGTGGCAGTAGAATATCTAAACCTTTTATCTCTCTTACAACTCAAACCTGTTCTGGAAGCATTCAGTTATTTCTGAGATCTCCCCTTAGCTGAGGATTAACTGACACCAGAGATCAGGAAACCCATTGTATTTGAATCTCTGTGTCTACTTGCTGGGCTCAGTTTTTGCTGCAGATAAGGTAAGGATGATGCAAGGCCTTAACATATCAGCTGGCAGGGTTACCAGGAGGCCCAATCAGTTCTTACAGTCAGCCAATGGTTCCCTTTTGGAACGACTGCAGGTTGTAGTTTCTTCGGGAATGTGACATATCCCAGAGCTAGGAGAGTAGGGAGGAATATCTGATGCTGCTTTGCATTGTGTGGAGGTGTTTTCTGCAAGGTGTTTAATTGGCCTCAGGATCAGTCAGAAGATGTTGCTAGTTCCTTGGTTGGTTTCCGCAGTGGCTGAAGCAAAAAGCATATTTCTCAAGGCCTTTTCGGGAACTGTTCTGCTTCTGATGTCTTGCACCGTGCACCTTGAGCATGTCAGGACCTGAGGACTATGTCCCTGTCCAGGTTTAGGCCTATCAGGGAACAAAAGACCACGATTAGCCTCAAGTACCAAAGACTTGAGAGCTTAATTGCCGCTTAAGGTCCAGGACACAACAGGGGGGCAGGGAGTGGGGGTTTCATCAGCCTGTTCCTGATGGCTTCTGCCCTTTGTCTCTCCTCAGGGCAGGCGGCTCCACACCAGCCCTCCCTGCACGTCCCTGGGGTCCCTCACACACCCCCCCTGCACGGGCAGCTCCAGTGTCTGTTCATCCCAAAGGCCGCAGCTCCTCTGTGCCTCTCGTGTGGGGCTGCTCTGTGCCCGCAGGCTCCAGCCCGGCCCGTGCCACGGCCCCTCCTCACACAGTCTGTGCCCGGCCGGGNCCAGTTGCAGAGTGTGTGGCATGGGGTAGGAAAGCTGGGGAGTTGCAACAACAAAGTCTCTTAGCTAAATATAATGAAAGAAAGGGAAAAATCACAGCTGAGCTGTTACTGAAAACAGAAACACATGTAAATTCTACCTTGGCTGGCCTAGTCTGGGTAGCTTCCAGACATTTAATTGGCTAAGACAGATCTCTAGCACTGTCACTGTCTGCTGGAGACCCCTATAAATTGTCAGTGATGGTTTCTTTTGCCATTTCTTGTAGCCATGCCTGGTGGCTTGAGCATTACAGGAAGGAAGCAAAATACAACTCATCCTGTCAAGGGCTGCTCTCTGTTGTAATTGCAGTATCTATAAGGACTGTCAGGGCTGGGTTATTGGAGATGTCAGAAACAAAATGAGAGAGATTAAATGGCCACAAAGTGCTGCAAATGGGGAGCTAGTTGCATTTCACCAGAGTGCAAAGGTAACTCTGGGAATGTAGGTCTCAGCCAGCATTGTGTGGAGCTGAAAGTGCAGGTTTTGTGTCCCCAGGTCACCAAGTGTGCTCTGGCAGCACACTCCCATGTCTGAAGGAGCAGAGCACTTGGCAAGCACAGCCCTGCTGATCTTGCCAAGGCAGACACTGTGCTCTCCTCACAAGAGGCAGCACAGAAGAACAGTGAACTCTGCAGCATCACAAATGCACTTGAGCAGCAGCATGTTAACCCAGCCTTTTAAATGAAGAAAACAGCTCCCTGCTGAATACCAAAGTAGGGAAGACATGTAAGTGACTCTGCATGAAGGGTTTGGGCCAGCAGAACATCTCCAGACATAATGGTGAATGCATTGCCTGGTGTACCACTGTACACCCCTCAGATGAGGCCAGTTCTGGGCTAATCCATCACCTTCATCAGCCTCTCAATTGCTGCCACAGGCAAGCCAACCTGAGCTAACCCAGGGTCAGTAGGAAGCCATGAGATGTTTGAAGAGCGAGGCAGAGCATGAGCTTGTTGCCTTCTTTCAGATGAAACAGCACTGGGGCAGCAGGAGAGCTTTTCTGGCTGTCATTTATCTGTGGTTGTCTCTCATTACTGAAAGCCTCTGTCTGCAGAAAGGCTTCTGAATGCTGCTACGCTGATACTGGACAGATGTATTTGGTTTCTCTCAACTTCTGTTTCCTCCATTCTGCCCGCATGACACTTCGAGCAGATCTCTAGACTGGTGACAGAGCAAAGCTGCCTGCATAGCCAGAGGATGTCTGTGTGATTTAACTGCTGTAGGGAGGCATCTACTGTCCCTTTACTGTTGAGGGAGGAAAACAGGACCCTCCAGGGCTCGGTTTACCCAATGGCTGTAAGGTGGGCTGAACTGCTATGGGGCTTCCTTGGGCTCTGCTGATTGTAAAGGGAATCAAGACAGCTCACTTGCACTTCAATAACACCAAGCAGGGGGATGAATTTGACCCTAGTGTATGCCAAGCTATACAATGAAGTTATTGGGTGCACATGGGCTATGTCTGTGTCAACAAACCAGATGGTGCAGCTGCCCTCCCAACTCCCATGTGAACAGTCTACTAGCCCTTGAAGGACCTGCTCCCAGGACTACTTCATAAGAGTTACACAAACTTACTCTTCAGCCTGTCTGACATGAGGCACTTCTTCTGTTTAGCATTTGGCTCTGTCGCTGTGATGCTTGAGCTCTTGTACGCTGATCTGCAATGAAACCATTTCTGTGATGCTGCAGCAAAGCTGATGTCCAGGTGAGGACATGTGAGTAGCCTCCAGGTCAGGAGTGAAAGTATGAACAAAGGAATTCAGGTGCTTAATAATCACTGAGATCAAATTTGCAGTAAGAAATCGGGGACTGTGTGACATAGCAAAAGTCAAACAGAGAATACAGAGCAAAGAAAGGTCCTTGCTTCGCCCTGCAAAGAGTTATTGAGGGACCAGTGTGGCCTGGTCTCTGTGACCAGTTTTCTATTATGGCTTGATCTCCTGCTTGGCCATCTCACACATACATACTGCCAAGCCAAAGGTGAACTTCAATGGAGCACAGGTATGAGTTGGAGTGGAGCAAATGGCTGTTTAGCAGCCTGCCATCTTTCCTTTCTCAGAAGGTTAAGGGACACATTTTGTTCTTTCCCTGGAGCAAAGAGGTCAGTGTGCTTTTTCTACCTGCAGAGCAAGATGGGCACTGTCTTTTTGAAATGCTATTTGGGTTTTTTTTCACAAGAAGCTTCATGTTCAGTAGAGTGAAACTGTTACATCAGTTGAGACGGTTACTGGCAGTTAATTGGAATCTGCCAGGGTCCAATAACTAGCTTTTAATGGTGTCTGATTAACTGTTAACTTAAATTCAGGATACCTCCCTTGACATAAATAGAGTGGGCTAGCTGAGGATCTAGCCCAATTAGTCTAAGTAGCATGGGTTGTCCTTTGCAACACTGTCCAAATCCTCTCGAGCTGAGCTTTGCAGGAGTGAAGGCATTTGACCATATGCCTTTCCTGTGCTGGATGAATTGGTGTTTGATGTACATGGGTAGCACTAGCAAGTCAACTCAAGTGGCCAAAGGTTAAGTGTGCACTGCAGGCAATTATCCATTAGTATAAAAGCTCCTTGGTATAACATTTATACATGGAAATGTAAAGAAACCTGGACATGATGATAGCTTTTGCAACACTGTATAATTCACACATTATAGCTCTGCTTTTCATGGTTAATATTTCAGAAATAATGGAACACATTTCATCAGGAAATGCAACATATGAAAGGCAGTGGGTATAAATAAGCACTTAACTGAAGCTGAGGTCTCCATTGCTTGCTATGAATCTCTCCCTAATATTATAACTGTCTTGGGATATTTGATGTGAGAAAGTCTTTGGAGTGACAGCCCTGAGATGACCACTTGGTAGAAATCTCTGCAGCTTGCTTGGAGAGGTGAAGTCATGTCCCCATGAGAGGCAGGAACAGAGTTCCCCTGCATTGCTGTGACAGCAGGACTTCCCCTGCAATCTCTAGTGCCAGGCTTCAGTGGCTTCCCTGTCAGTGATGTCTGTGCTACCTAGAAAATTCAATCTTCAGTTGAAAGGATTAATAACTGTTTTAACATACATTACGTGAGAAAATAAGTCTGTCTTTTATGTATTAGGCAAGTGGTTCTTGGGCATCAGCATGTGTGATGCTTGTGATTCTTATGAAACTCTCTTTGAGGATTCTCCTGTGCTTGTGGTCAATATGTTTTTTTTCCTATCAGAGGCAGTAATTTCAGACATACCCACCTCAGAAGTCCATGTGTTGAGGTTTTCCATACCTTCAGAAGCTTTGAGGCTTTGGAACTTCAACCTCTGCCTCCAATTTCCTTGAAACCAGTTTTTTTTTTTGCAGTGTCAGGATGGTGCTGTAAAAGTTCATCCTCATCACATGCCTCGATTCATGGAGACATTCCGGGGAGGTCAAAATTCAGGTTGTGTGCATTTCTAGTCACCTTAGGAAACACTGTGAAAGCATTTGAGTTATCCTAACAGTGATAAAGAAGCCAAAAAGGGCATGGTAAGGCCAGATCACTGCACCACCCAGGCCCTGCGTGTGTATCCCATCCCAATGCCATCATGCAACTGTTGGGGTTGTTATCATCTCAGGTAGGATTCACTTCTTCTAACCCAGAAGTCTGCTATTGGTATTTCTCATTGCAGCTCAGTTCCTGAAGTTACCTGTGCACATCAGCATGTCAGATCTCAGTTTTTCCCATGAAAATAGTGGCTTGTGTAAAGAAAGGGAAAAAAAAAAGAAACTCAAAACTTGCAAGTAGTAAATCCTAAAGGATCAGGAAAAATCAGGCAAATCCAGGAGTTCTGGTGATGTTTATTTACATCATGTCTGCTCTTCAAACCTGTTTTGTGTCTGCTGGGGACTGTGGGGCTTGGTGATGCTGCAGGCAGAAATTGAGGCATTTTTTTTTTTCACCACTCTGGGGATATAAAACATGAGGTAGTGGAAGTGAGAATTAGCTTTGTGAAGCTCAGATACCTCTGAGTGTGTTTACTGATCTATCTGTGATCCTTCCTTAATCTCTGGAAAGTTAAGGACCCTGATAAAATATCCATTGAAATCAATGAGTTGGTTTGTGCACCTCTGCAGGCACTGGATGAGATCCAGCCTCTAAATAGCTAATCTCCATTTTCATGAGCCATTGCAGGAGCAGGGAACACAACAAGACAGGGAGAATTTTCAGTTTCAGTTTGAATTTTGCAGCCTTCACTCTGATTTTAGCCAAGCCCAAGCTACATTTCCATTATGGACAAGGTTGATCTTATGGCACATTGCTCAAGTTATCTGCACACACAGTGGTCATAAACCATTTTCCAGTGACTCAGTTCTTGACATTAAAGCATGTATGGTTCATGCATCTGTTCTGTTGTAAATCTGCTGGTGCTTCCACACAGACTGTTCAAGAAGCAGGAAAGACACAGAAACATCTGTTGAGATTTTTAAGCAGCTTGTTAGATGAATCCAGCACCTGGCTTTCCTGTGGTGAGTCTTCAGTATGTATGAGAAACACAGCAAACCAATCCTCCCAGGGATCCACGTGCTCTCAGCTCAGGGTGCATCGCTCTGGGTAATTCCTGACGGTGCCACCAACAACCTCCAAAAGCAAACAGGGGAATTGCACTCTGAGAGGGGAGAGTTTGCTGGATGTTAATAAACCAGATTCTATCTGTTGAAATTGAGATAAGGGAGAACCTGGCCCTTTAATTTAAAGTATTGTATCAGCAGCCCAAGGTGTATTCCCAGCCTGAACACTTTGTGCTGCAGGGCCCAGCTCGGCCATGCCCACAGACACTGCTGCACACAGGCTGTGGTGCTTTCCATCCCCCTGTCGTCTCAGTCACCTCTGTGATAGTACCCACAAATTTTCAGTAGTACTGAAAAAAAATCACTGTCTCTGGTTAGAAAGTCTCAATCCTTAAACAGTGTTCTCTCCAAGCTCTTTTCTCCCCTTCCCCACAACTGAAAGAAGTTCTTTGGTGTGGTGATCATCACATAACTAAATGGAAGTCTCTGTTTGTGGGAGCTCCTGGCCGTGCTGTGAAAGCAGTAGCAGGGGCTCAGCCCTGGAAAGGAGATGCAGAGTAGTGCATGGTGACAGTTGACTTCTGTTTTGAGGATCCTCTCTTTGCCTGCTTGGATATAACATGGTAGATATGAGTTGATGTCAAGGGCTAATTCAGCACAACAAGGAACTGCTGGAGAGGGGTCAGTGCAGGGACACCAAGATGATCAGGGCACTGGAGCATCTTCCTGATGAGGAAAGGCTGTGGGACCTGGGGCTGTTCAGCCTGGAGGAGATTGAGGGGGGAGCTCATTAATAGCTACAACTATCTCACTGGTGGGTGTCAGGAGTTTGGGGCAGCACTTTTTTCTATTGTACCCAGTGATAGGACAAGGGATGATGGAAAGAAGCTGGAGCTCAAAATGTTCCATTGAAACATAAGAACAAACTGCTTGAGTGAGGGAGCCCTGGCCCAGGCTGCCCAGGGAGGGTGTGGAGGCTCCTTCTCTGCAGATTTTCAAGAGCTGCCAGTTCCTTCCAACCCCTACCATTCAGTCGTTTTCCACTGAAGTAAATTCATTTTTACCCTACTGAGGAAACCCAGGAGAGCATCCACGCTGCCTGCTGAAAGGGCCTGGTGTGTGTGGAACAGAAGAAATGGGCTCTTGAGACAAACCTTTGGGTTGCAGTAATGTGTTTTGTTCCTTGCTAATTCTATGGCCAGACTAAACAGTGTGGTAGTGCACTGGTGTAAGCGACACAGAAACATAGAGCAAACACCATTTCGGCTGTGCCCAAAGCCCCCTGTACCCCAACCTAAAGCCAGTGTACAGCAAAGTGGCTCATGACTGGGGCTGTTCAGTCTGGAGAAGAGAAGACTAAGGGGAGATCTTGTTAACATTTACAAATATCTCACTGGTGGGTGTCAGGAGGTTGGGGAAGCACTTTTTTTTCCTGTTGTATCCAGTGACAGGACATGGGGTGATGGGATGAAGCTGCAACAAAAACAGATCCATTGAAACATGAGGAAAAACTGTTTGAGTGTTTGAGTGAGGGAGTCCTGGCCCAGGCTGCCCAGGGAGGGAGGGTGTGGAGGCTCCTTCCTTGGAGGGCTTCAAGAGCCACCTGGACATGTTCCTGTGTGACCTGATCTAGGTGGGAGCTGCTTCTGCAGGGGGTTGGACTGGATCTAAAGGATCTAAAGGTCCTTTCCAACCCCACCATTCTGTGATTCCATGACCTGTTGCAGAGTCTGTGGATTCACACCAGCCCCCAGTTTTGGGGGCTAAAGTCCTTGGATCCCTTTGGGCTTGTTCCTTCTGTCACCACCAACATTCAGGGAGAGACGAAGCCGCAGTGGGCGCGTGCCCTCCCTCTGCCATGCGGGGCTGAGGCCTGCACCACCCTGGACATGAGGTGTTTCCTTTCAGGTGGTTGCAGTGAGCACTGAGCTATTTTTCTCTGTTTTCAGAGTGATTTTGATTATTATGTATAACAGCACATGGTCTCCAGTGGATAAAAACCTCTAATTCTATTTCATCCAACCCAGAGTAATCTCAGCAACTGGCTGTTGCCTGTATTATTCAGGAGCAGCTATGGCATGTATTATTGCTTACGATATGAGGGAGATTGTAATAAATATTTAGTGTTCCTTTAATCTGTCTGTTCTTATATCGTGTTGTCCAGATAATCCCCTACTCCACCATGTACTCTCTAATAATTCTTTCTTCTGCCAGTCTGTTGTTCTCTTTCCTCCAGGCAGATGTGCCTGCCTGCCCTGGGACATGCTTTCTGTCAGTCTATTCCTGAGCAATCTTTAAAATCTTAGGTTTCCATGACTTGGGGTTCTGTTAAAAGGAAGAATATTGTTGCTTGTGTGGATTTGTGAGGAGCAGTAAACTGTCTTGTGTTTAGATCCCAGCCATTTGGCACATGGCACATGTCTTTTCTTGAACAGAGGCCAAAGGCATCCAGGAGACAATGAAAACCATTGCAACAGGTGTCAGCAGGTTAGTAGGTGTTAGGTTGGTGATCTTTCTGGTTTGCTGCTGCCTGATTTGTTTGATCCTGATCTCTTTGTGCCTCTTCTTTCTTCTCAGCCATGGCATGAGTGGATGATACTAGTAGGATACCAGTGATGGCCAATGACAGGACAAGGGGCAATAGATATAAACTGGAACAGAAGAGGTTCCAAAGAAACAGGACAAACTTCTTCCCTGTTGAGGTGAGGGAGCACTGGCAGGGGCTGCCCAGATGGGCCCAGATGGGCTTCTCTGGGGACATTCCAACCCAGCTGGATGAGTTCCTGTGTGCCCTGCTATAGGCAGGGAGGTTGCACTTGGATGAGCTTTCCAGGTCCCTTCCAGCTCTTGAGACTCTGTGATTGTGTGATGGTAGCCTTCAGCAAAGGGCGTCTCCTAGGTAGGAATGCAAGATTTAGGCAGCAGGGATCTTTGATGTGTGAGTACCAAGGAGTCCAGCTCTTCCCAAGGATCTATCTTCAACAGCGACCACTTGGCAAGGGCTGAGCAGAAATGAGTAGAGCTGGGAGCTGGGGAGTGTTTTGTGGTAGAGCCTAGGTGAGAGACCATGTATACCATACCCATCACATGCTTTGTCTGCCAACTGTAGGAGGCTGTTGGAGCTGTTAAGCCCCGAGGAACCAAGCATGAAAAATAGGAAAGGGATGTCCCAATGACAGGAACAATGAAAGAACCTACATCAAAAAGGAGCCTATCAGTATGTTACCATGCTTTCACTGCTGGAAAGTGACTTATCCTGCAAGTCAGGATTTATTATAACTAACTAGTCTACAAAACCCAATGATGAAATGCTGCCAGTATTTCTGGCAGTAATGCTGAACCAAAGAAGAACATGAAAAGAGTTCTGATCATCTATTAATAGTGTAGCAGTCCTATTTTGAAAAGATCCCCAAATTTGTGTGTGGTAGCATTAAACACTAACCTCCTTAAAGAACACTTAGTGCACCTTAGTGGTATCTATTATAGTGTATGGGATTTTAATTGCTTTATTGTAAAAGAAAGCAATAGTCACTCTTTTATGAATTTTGATTTAATGACTTTAGCACATTCATTATTAGTTCATTATGGTTCTGTGGAATTGAGGCCTCCTGAGTTAAAAGGATGTCCTCACACTAAGCTGGCCTCAATTAAAATGTAATCATATTGTGGTTAATCTCAAGGACTCGCTCTGTGAGTGCAGGGGTACGTGGGAGAGGGAGGAGGTGGGGGGCACGATGAATGCAAAGAGCAGGATTTGCACTGGTGAAAAGCTGTTTAAGTCCACTGCTAAGAATGTCCTGGGCTATAATCTGAAATTGCTTTCTTATCTTGGCCCAGAATATCACACGGTTAAAGCCACAACTAGAACTTGTTGAAGTAAATAAACCACCACTGAGCTTTAGCAATAGAGGAAAATCCTGTTTATGACAGTTTGGCTGGTTCTTCATCAAAGCCTGGAGACAGCAAAGATCTGTGACAAAAAGGTCCATTGACAGTCCAACAAGTATTGATGAGACTTGGAGGGGACTGGAGGTAGATTCTTGCACAAACTCTCTGCTGACCTGGGGCCCATATGTGAGTGTGAGTGGGAAGAAGAGGGAAGCCCCTTATAGAGGAAAATGCCACATTCAAAAGGCTACAGGACATTGTGATATGTGGATTTAAGGGGAACAGGAGTATTTCTGGGGAGGAATAGCTGCGTAAGGAAGAGTTCTGTCCCTGTATTGCCCCTCTGCTGTTGAGCCTTACACTTCCATGTCCTACTGCAGGGTCACATTAACAAAACCAGCGAGTCGTGATGATCTGGAAGAAGATGAGAATTCAGCTCCCAAGTGATTTGGTTTAAATATGCCCTCTTTGATGTTTTGCCATACTGAACAGTAAAATAACTCCTCCAGAAGAACACTCCAAACACAGCTATTTGGGGATTATTTTACTCCTTTAGCTTTTATCCTGTGGTTTTCCTGTATCTTCCTTTTTATCTCCCACATCTCACTGAAACTGTCTCGAGCTCTCATCAGCTACTTCTGATGTTTCAAGATCCCTTCAAGCTTAGATCCTGGATATAAATAAGAGTTCTTGTTAGTCAAGCTGGAGTGCTCTGCAATGACTTTTTGAAAGGCTTGATGTTATTTTTTTTTACTGTGGTAGAGCCAAACCTGGAATCCACGAGGCCCAAAACTGAGGGGAATGGAGAGAGGCCAGATTGCTGCGTGTTGCAAAGCAACTGTTTGTAATGTAGGAGTCAGGGAGGATTTCCACAATGGCTTCCCATTCACAAAGCCAGATGTTCAATGACTATAAAATTGAATACAATCTTCATTTTCAGTTCATCGTTTAAGCTGAATAAGTAGTTAAAAGGAAAAAGAAAACCCTAAGCCCCAGAGAAACTGGAATCCTGCTGTCACATCATGGCCTTGGTAATATAAGGTCCAGTGAATAGTTTTAAGAATGGCAGCTTTTGGACTCTAAAAGGAGATGTTTGTAAGAGTAGAAAGTAAATTAAGTCTCAAGGTTTATCAGGAGCAACTCTGATCAGATTTGGTGGCATATTGTTTAATTACTCTGAAAGATAATTACCGTGGGAATATCAGTGATGTTGCTTTTTCATAGAATCATAGAATGGTGGAGGTTGGAAGGGACCTTTAGAGATCATCCAGTCCAACCCTCCTGCAGAAGCAGCTCCCACCTAGCTCAGGTCACATAAGAACATGTCCAGGTGGGTCTTGGAGACCTCCAATTTCATGGAGCTTTTATACATTACAGGAATACGTTGGACAGGGTTTGATCTGGTGAAGTAACAAAAGCTGTGTGGGGAAAGTGATGCTTTTATAGCAATTTTACACCCTTTTTTCAAGCTACAGTGGTCTCTTCATCAGTCTGCAGCCACAATGAGTCTTTCATTTCCCAAATTTCACAAGTCTCTTTGAAGTTATATGTTATATGTTGCTGTGGATTCAAGGCCAAGCCAGATCCATTACCTTTGCCAAAGGAAAATCCATGCTCAGCAGCATTGGCTGTACTGAACTGAGGCACATCCCTCTGCCAGAAGGTGGGTCTTTTTTTTTCTACTTATGCCATTTAAGGCATTATTGTGTAAATGATTAATCACAAAAGTCCCAGCCACTGAGTTCTTGCACAGAAAATACTCAACTCTGGCTGGACAAGGTCCAGAGAGAAAACAGCTAAGAAATTTCTCCATTATTGTGGAATTATGTGCATATTTATGAGAGGAGATTACTCAGACACCCCTGCAGAGCTCCTGGCTGTGAAAATGCTATAGAATCATTATGATTGGAAAAGACTTTTAAGCTCATTGCTTCCAACCACTCACCTCACACAGCCAGGCTCATCACTAAACTAACCTGTGGCCCTCAGCACCTCATCTATGTGTCTTTTGAATATCTCCAGGGCTGGGCACTCCCCCAGCTCCCTGGGCAGTCTGGCACAGGGGCTGACACACCTCTCAGGGAAACAGTTCTGCCTCAGCTCCAACCTCAACCTCTCCTGGGGCAACTTGATCCCATTTCCTCTTGTCCTGTCACTCATTACTGAAGAGAAGAGACCAACCCCACCTCACAACCTCCTTTCAGGGAGTTGTAGAGAGTGATCCTGTCTTTGGAGAGATCATGTGCCTTTGGAGATATTCAGTGTGTTCAGATGAATGGCAAGTGCTGTGTGATGCAAAACACACCCCAGAGAGCAGAAACACATCAGTTCCCTGTCCAAGTGCCCTGCTATAGTGTTTGTTGGGCAAGTTCATCCTGTGGCTTGTGAGACAAATCCAAAGGCATACCTGCAGAGATGTAACTCACTGCTGCTTCTGTGTCAGCACAACAGCAGTGCCATTCCCATCAACAATAGCCTGGTTGCCATGAATGTGTTTGGTTTCTGAACTGATTTAGCTGAACAGACATACTTCAGAGTTCAAGCCTGTTGGAAGCGGCTTGAACATTTCTTTCTCTTGCCCAGTTTTTTATGCCTGATGATGCTTCTATATCTGGATGTGATAGCTTCCAGTCTTTGACTTCCTAGATGTGTGTTCCAGATCCTTGTGATGTCCATACTGAGGTGGCTGCTTCTTTCTACTGAGATGCACAAGCAAGTAAATACATGACTCTTTCCTTTCTTCTTCCACCCTGGAAACACTCTTGCAGGGCAAATTCAGATTATATATGTCTTGCTAGAAAGGCACCAAGTCGAACAAAAGCAGTAAGGGAGCTTTCATAAATATTGGAAACAAGAGATCCACTTGCCATGTTCTGTGTGCTTTTTTGGTGCAGGTGGATACAGCTAATTCTAGGAATTTAGTTCCCCCAATGGAGCAGAAGGCAGCAAAGCTGCCTGTGTGTCAGTGCTCTGCCTGCTGCTGCCTGGCACCTGGCAATCAAAATGGAGATGTGTTTGCAGAAAAGAGTGCCTGATGGCGTGCTTCTGTTTCAGAGGACAGCATCATCCTTCCCTTCTCTCCTACCATATCCTTGGCCTCGGAACTGCAGTGAGGGCATGTCAGGTAGCATGACCCAGGGGCACTGAGGCAGCTGTGCTAACACTGGGGCTTACAGATAGAGCTGTGTCTTGCTTTCCAGACCTAGGGAAGAGGAGGCTGAGAGCAGACAGGAGCACTCTCTACAACTACCTGTAGGGGAGTTGTTGTGAGGTGGGAGTTAATCTCTCCAGTAATGACAGGACAAGTGGAGGTGAGCTCAAGTTGCCCCAGGGGAGGTTGAAATTGTCGCTGAGGCAGAACTGTTTCCCTGAGAGGGGTGTCAGCCCCTGTGCCAGGCTGCCCAGGGAGCTGGGGGAGTGCCCAGCCCTGGAGGGATCCCAAAGCTGTGGAGCTGAGGTGCTGAGGGCCATGGGGTAGTGCTGGGCTGGGCAAGGTGAGGGCAGGGCTGGGACTGCAGCAGCTTCAAGGGCTTTGCCACCCATCATTATTTATGATGTTTGATTGCAGATACAGCATGTGTAGTAACTGTAGGGAGGCCAGTGCCCTTCCTCATGCCACAGTGATTGCTGAAGTCCTCCAGTCTTCCAGTCCTCCTGTAGTTCACAGTATGTGTGTATGTATGTATATGGTAGTTAAAGAGTGACCACCTTTGTTTGACGGGCTTAGAGGAACAGGTAGAGAAAAAGGTGCTGGTGAGAGATGAGCACTGCCAAACACTTTCTCTGCTTTTGATTAGTTTGCAAAGATGAGCAATTGAATCCCAACAACCATAGGCATCTTCATCTTTTGTGTTTCCCTGGGTATCCCTTACCAAGCACACACATACCTGCACTTTGGTCAATAGACTACAGCCTGTAAAGTAATTTCTAGAGAGTGATTGTACAGCCTTTTCCCTCAGTAAGCTTCAGAAAAAGGTAAAAATTATCATATTATATGTGCTTTGGTCATGAAGAGAAAATGATGCTAGATAAGAAGAAATTCCTCTTATCCCTGGGAATTTTTAAGCATTAAATTAATTCCCCTATCTCTTGGTGTGTTAATGGGAAGGCTTTCAGCTCTGTGTTAGGCAGAGGTCCACATTTGCATTTAGATGGAGCTATTTTAAGGATTGTAGTATATACATAGGGGCCTGTATCCCATTTACAATAGAACCTGTAAGATAAAATTAACATCTAATAAGTGGTTGTTTTTCCACTTTTGTTCTAATCTGAACCAGTAACTGAAGTGGTATAATCTGACATCACAGAGTGACTAGAGTCATTCACTTGAGAGATATCGTATCCCCCCACAAGGAGCAATGCATTCCTTACACAGGCAGGCAGCTTGTGCCTTTTCATTCTCAGGAGACAGCCCTGAAGTGCTGCACCCAGGGCTGTTCCTGCCAACAATACCCAGGAGATTGGGTTTATACTGGTGTAGAGCAACCAGGGAAAGGTTTTCTCCCCACCAGATAATAAACCTTGGCAGGGTGATGGTGGCTGTCAGGTGAGGCAGTGCAGGGACCTCAGAGCTTTCTACTTGTCTGTGTCCTGCAAAGGGCTCTCACAGGCATTTCTCATAGTTGCAGGGTCCTTGCTGAGTCCCTGCTCCTGTCTTGTCATGCTGTTGATTTCCAGAAACCCTCTGAAACTTTGTGTTTGGGAGGACTTAGAATTATAGAATTGTTTT
>WBNH01005053.1:0-28441 GCA_013401255.1 Urocolius indicus
TCTAGAGGTCCCTTCCAACCAACAGCTGGTATTTGCACAGAGTCTATCATTAAGGGTTGCCAGCCTTGTGTTTGAGGCCTGTAGACATTTCTATGCAAAAAATAATAATTATGGTATTTTTTCTTTGTTCTGGGTAACTATATTTCTGCTCTAGGAAAAGTAAAGCTTCAATTCTCTTTTTTTAATGAGCTTTGCTTCATGACTGCTGATAATGGTACCCTGTATGTAGGAGTATTTTATATTATGAAGAGCAAAATAAACTGTAAAACTTATCTTTGCAGAAAAGTGTTTAATTTAGAGTGTCTGTTTTCTAAAAACTGGCTTTATCAGGCAGGTCTATGAGATTTGTAGACCCCAATGCTTTTGTGAAGGACGTGCAGAGAGGACTCTATTTAGACTTTCTTGATGGGATTCCATCTAAATCTTCATTAAATTACGAATTACTCTAAAACGTTTGAAATATTCACTGTGAAATGAAAATAAGGATGTAGTGAGAATATGTATTTTCCTCCCAATTTTTCAGAAATTCTGAAGGAAAGCAGTAACACTTCAAAAATGTTTGCACTCGTGAATGTTGTGCAGAATGAACTCTGGGGTTTTTCTGGCTATCATGGAACTGCAGGAAATAATACAGCAGTAATTCATGATGTACCCTCATGCTTTGATATGGATTGATTAGACCATAGGTTTATACAATCTCTTTTCCAAATAAGTTTATACAGTCTTGCGGTCTGGACAGCATAAAAGAAAGTTTCTGAATGGAAGAAAGATGGATATCAGTGCCCTTTGAAGACACTGAACAGAATTTTCTCAAAAAAAAAAATCAGAATCAGCTGAGGAAAGACCATTTCTGGGGAAACAAACCTCCACAGTTTATTTAATCATTAGAACTCATCTGTTTTCGTCATCTGAGATATTAGAATTTTACCTTTTACATAATGTGAATGTTCTCAAATGTAGTAACTACTGGCTTTGCTGTGGCATTTTATACAGCTTTGCTTTTACTGTAGCGATTATTTTATCCAGATTTCAAACTAGCATGGCAAAAAAGTGGGGCTGTGTTTATTCTTTGTTAAGTACCCTTATTTAAATGGTAGCAAAATAGTCTGAAAGCTTTTTAAAAATCCACACACTTAGTAGTTCCAGCAGTACAATATTTAAAGCAAAACCAGACACTACTGTAAAGTGATGAATTCTGAAAATGTAAGTCTTAGATTTGAAAGTCCAAAGTTAAGAGAGTGAAACTTTGATTTCCTTCTCTCCATCCAAAGCTCCCGAATCCAGAAGTTCTCACAGAAGCCTCTTAAAAATGTTTCCACTCATTCACCGCACGCTGAATACTTCAGAAAATCAGGTCAGTTCCTTAGGTTTCCAAATACAGATTTAGGATCCTAAATATAAGCATGTTATTCAACTAGAAATTGGCTTCTCTTTATATAGATTATGAAGCTACAATCAAATCCCCTTGACTTATTCTATTTCCAGCACTTATGGAGGCCAACATTTGTATTTAGTTCCCACTTTGAGTGTAAAATTGTCCTTCCTTGCAGGTGAGTAGGTGTGATTCCATAAGTCCCTCTGGTTACTTGCCTTTCCTTATTAATATAACAGGCTATTTTCTTCACTCACAGCAATCTGGGAAGCGTATTTTAATTTTCTCAGCTCTGCTTATGTGCAGAAAACTGTACCTTTCTTCCAGATCAAACCTTAGCACTGTCCTTTCTCCAGGTTTATTCTTTCTGGGATGCTCTAAGAGGGAGTAGGCATTTCTTATAATTCCATTCAAGTTACCTCAATTAACCCCAAACTTTAATAGCAGAGTTGGCAACTCCTTTCTACCACTCCAAAAGCAGCTGTCTGCTTTGTCTCTATCCCAGCTCTAACTGCAGGCGTCCACTTGGGCTGATGCTGAGTCTAGGAACCTCAGAATTGGTCTGTAAGAAAAACTTTTCCAGAGACAATGTTTTTAGCATCCTACTTGCTCTGTGGTCAGCTGCTTTCCAGCCTCATTCCTATTGCAGCCCTTGGCTTTGTCTCTCTGATTCATAAATGAAAGGAAAACTGCAATTCCCATTGTGTGACATATTTCCATCACTTTATTTCAATTCTTGAAGTAACTCTATTTACTCTTGGGTGCAGTCTCCAGGGAGAGCTTTGTCCTAAATAGAAAAAGTGACTGTGAATAGCACAGTCAGCTCTGGAAGAAGAGGCAGAGAATATGTAGTTAATAGAATACTTAATCTGGAGCCCTTACTATTAAAGCTTCCACATCACCAAATTTTCCTTTTACGTAGGAGGGCTAAACCAGAGACTAATAATTCCTGTACTGCCTTTTATCCTAAAGCCTCTGCCTGCAATAATTCTGCTGCCATAAATCAGAGCATCTCTGAAACATCGTCTGGTTTATCTCAGCTGAGAATCCTCCACTAAGAAATATAAAAGCCATATACAACATGTGTATAAAATACATACACAAGCAATTTTTCTCACCTCTGGAATCAAATGGAGTGAACGTGACAAATTTAGCCACTGTATTTAAGGACTGAAAGTTAAATACGCTCCATATCTTAACAAATCTGCTGGAAGTGAGCATGGTATGGTTACAGTTACCCTATAGGAATCTGGCGTGAGTGAAGACAGTATGCTCTGAGCCTTCAAAAGTATACAAGTCAAATAGCTGGGTGCTAATGGCCATCTGGGAATTCAGTTAGCAAAAAGGAGTCATGAGCTGGCACAGAGTTATTGGAGCTGTTTTCTGCACTAGCTGTCCCACTGCTTTTCTGTGTAGAGGAGTGAGGGTACATGGAATGATAATCCTCTGTCAGTATAGAGTGTGCTGTAGATCTCATTTCATGCTGCAGAAGCCTCTCCGGAGAGCAACCAGCCGTCAGAGGGACACAGCTCTCTCTCCCTTACAGGAGAGCCAATACAGCTACTCTGAGAAAGCTACCATGAGGTCTGTATCAATGGCAAATGACTGTTTCCTCCTTTAGCAGTTCCAAAACAGAGCACCTATGGAGACTCAAGCTCCAAACAAATGAACTGGAGCTTAAGGCTGGGCGTGAAGTTGAGTATCTGGAAGACAGAGTGCACTGGCAAAGCAACGCAGTGAAATCTATCACTGTGCCAAACTTCTGATAATTAAAATTTCATTGTAATGTACCACTGATTCCATCTCTTAATCTTCCAAATAGGAAGTGTCTCAAAAAAAATTGAATTTCTGTCCTTGCTGTCTGTTGCATAAGTGGATCTGTAAGATTTAAAACAAAACTAATAATTATCAAATCGTTGAACCCACTGGGTGTAAGTCAGCAGCTACCCTTTAACTGTTTTATAGAGACACATGCCTCCAGGGATCACTTAGCAAGGACATAGAGTTGTTTTTTTAAGTTTGCTCAAGGCCATTTTTTTCCCAAGCACTGAATCTGTCCAGCTGTAACTGCAAGAAGAACTGACTTCCTGACTGCCAACTTACAGCACTTCAGTCAATTCATGTAGAGAAGAGGGGATGGTATTTACCAAAAACTAGGGGGTCCTTTTCTTCATTAATGCTTGCACGTCTATCTTTGTTGCTTTGGTAAGGCAACTCCTGGCTTTCTGTTAGTGAGAGGAAAAGAACTGGAATCAATGAGTCAGATCCTTAAATGCTATAAATTGCTACAGCTTCCTAGTTTTTCTCTTTGAATTTTCAGCTGGCTGTGCTATATCAATCTCAGCCCTGATATCTTAACCATCAGGGATTTGTGAAGCTTTAAGGTCGTATCTCAATCCCTCTTTGCTTCACTCTGGCAATGGCAAGGGAGGCTTGGTTTCTAAGGGGAATGTTGATGTTTCATTTCAGTTAGCTTAAAACCAAAGCTGTTTTCTCCAAGTGAAGGAATCTGCAACATAAAGTCGAAATCACATTTGTCAAACCCTTCTTGTAAAGAGAATGCATTTGTCTGTTGACTTATGCTATTCCTGCTAATGGAGGAATAAAAATCAGTATTTTTGGTAGGGAGAATGTGGATTAGCAATCTTAGATGTAACAGTTTGTTGTTTCTTAGGTCTATCAATTGATAGATTATTATTTCTTTTCATTTCTGCTCCACAGTCCTATCCTGAGCTATGGGAGAAGGGGAGAAAGGTTTGACTGCCTACACCTGAGCCCTAGAGACAGCCCAGGGAAGTGGAGAGCAGAGCCTGAGAGGGACCCTTGCTTCCTGCACCCCTGTGCACAAAGTGCAGCTGGCAGGAGCTTGATAGTTGCAGCGGTGGAAGGTTTGTGTCTGACCTTCCAGGCCAAGTGGCAACGCTCAGGAATTTTCCATTGAAATAGATTTCAGTTAATTAAATTTGCATGTTCTCAAAAATCTGTTGATTTTTTCCCCCCTTTATATTACTCCAGAATATTTCAATTTCGTTGAAGTATTTTAATCTCTCAGAAAAACAACTATTGAAGTAAAGCACTCCTGACCTGTTGAAAATGAATTAGATTTTATCTGGTATAAGTTTGGTGCTTGGTAGCAATTGTCTTGATACTTCTTTGGACTCTTGCTTTTACAGTCTACTTAGAGAGCTCACCTTGTCTCCCATGATACACAACAATCCCTCTTTAACCAGGCTGTTCCATGAGATGATATATTCTGTACTAGTGTATGCTTTCTTGGTTTGGGGCAGAGAAAAATTGCTGTGTTCCAGCTTTACCAGGCCCCACCTCTTTGGATTCTGTGAGAGGAGGACATGCCTCAAACCCTCTTTTGTGTTTCTTAGTATGTACCTTCATCTAGACCTCAAGCATCAAGCTAATGAATACATCTAATTGCCTTCCTCTCTCAGCACGAGAGTGGAAATGACCCAAGAAGGCCTTTGTGGTCATTGTTTGCCTTATGTTGCATTGCATTCATTTTTACTAGTGTTCACCGTAGCACCCCTGGACAGCAGATGGAGAACTGAATGCTGATAAAACGGAGGAAGCAAAGAAGAGGACTGAGACCTCTGCCAGAGGTATTTCCTTCCTCTGGGTTTTTGTTCAGTGCTGCATAATCATGCCCTTTGTACTGGCAGGGTTGGCAGTGGCAGATGGACTGATCATGGCAGCACACAAGCTACAGCTGTTTTATATGGCAAGCGGGTTTGCTGTCATGCATTATGACACAGCCAACAACCAGCCTGCAAATAGTTGGAGGCTGAGATTCTGCACAGCTGTTCTGAAGAAAAGATAGCATTGAAAACTTTAGAGAAGTGGGTAATTAGTGAGCAAGTTGTTTTAAAAAGATCTGTAGAATTATTTCTGTAGTATCTGAATGTTACTTTCAATTTGCAGTTATCTGTTAATTACATTGTTTTTTCCACTTTTGTCTTTGCTGTGTTTGGCTCCATTTGTGTTCCCAGCTTGAGCCACAAAGTGAGTTATTGCACAAGGCATTGAGAATGAATTTGACCCACTCAGCTAGCATCAGGAAAATTCAGTGAAAACTCACTGTTCAACTTAACAGCATGCAATATATCCCACAGCTTCCCAGCAAAGGGTGCCTCCTAAAATCCTCAGAAATGGCTCCATTAATGTCCCCCAAATCTAGCAGTTCCAGCATTCTTGTGCTGCTAACAATGCAGGAGCTGAGCTGCACACGTGTTGCTGTAAATTCAGGACTCAAACCATTTCCCAAGAACAGAGAAGGTCTCTTTCCCCTGTGTCTGTCCTTTTTCCCTTGGATAATTTCCCTTGGATTTTTCCTTTACTGCCTTTTTTTTTTTTTTTTTTTTTTTTAAATGTCTGCCTTTTTTCCCTTGGATAAGTGTATAACCTCTTCTCACTTTACTGTTCTTCCTTTTACCTTGTTGCTTTTGCCCTGTCCTTCTTTTGCTAGATAATGAACCTTTGCAACTTGCATGGATTAAGATGAGCCTCCACCTTCCAACTGATAAAGATACATCTGGAACATAACCACAGGATTTTACTCAAAGGCAAATCTTGACAGCACATAGACTGTTTGGGGGTGGTTCTGTAAATATGGTAAGAGTTCCACTCCAGAATGGAAAGAGCTGTTTTTTCCCATTGAACTTTTAGGTGAAAGATTTGTAATTCCTATGATATCTCATTACTGGACAAAATGGGAATTGGGCATATTCTTCCTCAGACCTTAAAGGTAAAAATTGTAGCATGTCATGAGAATGTTCTGATCTGAAGAGCAGAAAGAGCTCATTTCTCCTATCCCAAAGACAGATTAAAGGCAAATGTTTTTGACAAATCGGTGATTCTTTTACCAGCTCCCCTGTTCCAAAAAGAGATTCTTCCTTTAATCTCACTCTGCCATCAAGTTTCACCCAAGTTGTATACTCTCTTTAGTAAAATTGGTGTAATCTCTCTTAGTCTCACAGCTTGATCTTTCTTCCCTTCAGTTTGTGCTTCTAACCCAAGTTAGCCTCTCCCCTGTCAACTCCATCTAGATCTGTTTGAAAGCTACATCTTGTTCTCCTTTGTAGTATTCTATGGATTCCTTTTGTGTGCTCCCAACTTCAGCTTCAAGTTTATGATGTTATTAATGACAAGTGCTCTGTGCAGGATACGTCTGTAAGCATTGTCTTTCAAAGGATCTTGCCACTTGTATCAGGAACTGACTTTGATAGCTTTTTTTTTTTTTTAAATAATTATTTCCAGTTGGTGAATGGCTCAGGATGTCAGATGAAAGAAGAAGCTGCTTCAAGAACAGAGCAAACCACTTTTTCCATCACATTTGTTAAGGATCAATCATCAAAAAGCTCTTCTCCATTACAAATCTGCGTCATAGGAAAGCAAATGAGGATAGTAATAATGATGGTATTAGATTCTTTGATGATCTTCCATAGCAACTTCTCAACCAGTCTAGTCACAGTAGCATTGATTTGTCAGAAATGACTAACTCTAATGCAATGAGAATCTCCACACGGAGAGGAGCAATGATGTTAAGAACAGTAAAAAACACATTCAACTTTGTTAGGCTGACATCTTTTCTCAGTGCAGGGCACTGAAGAAGCAATTGCCGTTTAAGATGACAGTTGTGGAGCGAAAGTAGCTATGATCATTTGATCATGTTAATCTGAAGCTCATTTTATTATGTCACAAATGGGGGGAAAATGCTCCCTATGCTAGAATTCTATACTTCACAAATGGCCCAGAGTCTGGGCAGTTGCATCTCCCTGAGCAGGGCTGAGGTTAGAGGCTCAGATTTTCCACAGAGCCATACTCTGCCATGTTTCCTCACTGTGTCCTAGTTGTCTAAATGAACAAAAGAAACAACTCAACAAACCAAACACAAAACTTTTAGATTTCCAAAAGGCTGAAACTGTGTGCATTGACAAGACACAGTGCACCTCTAGAATAGCAAACTATTGAGCCAAAGCTACCTTTTAACTACATATACCTGCAGAAGAGCTGGCTGCTGCTTTCTTTGACCATGAATTACAAACCTTTTTTCCAGCTTATTTGTACTGTCCTTTTTTCTATGTTTGTATGTGGGGCAATACCAACACTAGTCCTTGTCCACATATGTGAATGTCAAGATGAGGAGAGCAGGAACTTCTCTGTTGATCATGTGTCTGTGCCAACATGTTGGACTGGTCCATGATTTTTCTGATTTTAATGAGATTGGAACTGAGCCCAGACTCAGTCACTGCAGTGAATTCAGATGATTTTCCTTTCCTGAGCATATTTTATTTTCTATAACCCAGGAAAGTAGTTGAAATCACATCCAGTCATGCTTCAGAATAATGTGAAAACTTTCTCAGTTAGGGATAAGTGTGGAGACACCAAGTCTGATCTGTCATTTTTTCCATTTTGATCTTTAAGAAAGGAGACTTGGATATTGAGACTTGCACCTGCCTTTCATATGAGACCTAAGGTAAGCCTTCATATCTGCACACTGCTGAATTTCAGCACTTCAAAACTGTAACTGAGCTTTCTGAACAAATTATTCTCCAGCAATACCCCCAAAAGAAGTATAACAGATCTTTAGCTATTCCTAAGAGCAGTGGACAGTATATTGTCTTAGCATAAACCAGTTTTAGGATCCTTACAGAACAACTAACAATAGCAGTGCAGAACAATTTTTCCCTTTCAGTGCTGATGTGAACCTCCACTATTACATCTCAAGCTGCTGCTGTTTTCCATTCAGGTCGCATCCTGTGAGCTGCATTTGGACTACAGAGCAAAAAACAAATAATGACCTGACAGCTGCAGCTTTCTAGCAGATAGAAATACCAAGGCGTAAACTAAGAGCTTCATATTATCTCATGCAATGTTGTTGAACTTCAGTGAGTTAGTCTGAGAGTGAGGAGAGAAAGCTATTTTCTTCCAAATGAAAAAGAAATGCACTGTAAATACCAAAAGCATAAGGCCAGATCAAGAAACTATGAAATATCTCTTGAGTAGTGATTTTGTTTGATTAGATTGGTAGAGTTTTGAAAGAAAATTTCAGATTGTTTTGTTGTTTCTGGTTTTATCAAGGTATTCTTGGTTGTACTGGAGTTTGTAATGAGCAGTTATTTCATAATCCAGTGCTCCTAATGAGACATTTCTCCCATAGTGATAAACAACTGTTTCTCGCCATGAAAAGTAAAGAATAAAAGATGAGGATTCTAGTTGGAGGGTGTTGGCAGGCTGGTTTGGGGTTTACTTGTGGGTTTTGGTGTTTTTTATTTTCTTTTAGATTGAGAGTTTTTTGCTGGTTTGGTTTTGTTTTGGGGTGGATTTTTTTGAGCATTCATTGCATTGTTTTCCCCCAGAGGATCTTCATCAAACAAAAAAAGTGTGAAATTCTTCCAGAAAATAATTGGCACTAACGCACATGCTCTCCTGATTCTTGTTTTAAAGGCTGCCCTTGACGTCAGCAAGCTTCATATCAGTTCCTGAATGCAGCTCAATCAGACCAGCTACTCTGTGAAATCACAAGGCTAGTGAATTTGCTTCTGCTTGCCCTTTTTTGTTTGTTTTTCTAAAATTACACAGGGTTTTCACTGTCTTTATCTATGTGGGGAGCAGAACACACCTTTCTTATGATGTTCCTCATAGCACTGTGTAGCTGCTACCTTCCTGCACTCAGCTGTGGATGCTACAGCTTAAAATTACTTTTAAAAGCCTTAGCTCCTCTAATAATAGGGAAGTTACAGGGATTAGTTATCCTTGTTTTGCAGCAATGAAATCAAGGGACAAAAATGAAAATGTCCTGTATTTCTCTTTTGTATCACTTCTAAGTTATTTTCTTTAGAGAGTTGAAGGCAATCACAGTCAGGATTACAGTTGCTAGCTACCAACAGTTCACGCGAAACCACACTTGTCAAAAGTTGTGTGGGGGTTTGTGTTTTGATTTGGCTTTTTTTTTTACAATTTATTTGTTACCAGTTATTCTTTTGTAAAAGCATGTAAGAGAGTACTTAAATATTTGACTTGGAATACAATCACCGAATTCTTGGCTGAGCAGGACATCATAAGCTTGTCCCGCTCATGCTGTTGAAATTCGAAGGAAAACTGTATATACTCTTATGGCTGACAAGTAGCTGCTGTCAAAATTAATGGAAGGTCTGTGTTAGTCTCACTCCACGGATGTTTAATAAATGGAGATGTTTTACATTTTAACTTACCTGAGTTTTGCAAGAGGCTTGGGTCTTCAGTAATATACTTGCTGGTGTTGATCAATCGTTACCCACAACTATGTTAATTTGGTAATTTTTTGTTTTGTACTGAGCTCAGGCTTTAAAATAGAAATATATTTATTCTGTTTAGAAACACCTTCTTTGGACCCAGTTTTCTCATTCTTACATAGAATTCCTTCACCAGCAAAGGGGAATTTCATGTGGAGACTATTTATCTGATCTGGCTACTGGGTAACCTGGTTTCAGAACCACAGATACTCGCAGTTAGTTTTTTATCTTACGAACAAGGTGATGATATTTCTTCAACATGCTTTACATAAGATATTTGGCTGAAATTCTCAACGGTGCCAGTGTCAATTTTCCTTTTGCAAAGGACAATGAGATGATATTGTCATTATGTGGAAAAATAAAAACAAATATTTTGGGAAGATTTTTAGTATTCAGAAACTTAAGAAGTGGGAATATTTAATCCTTATTGCTTTGATTTTTTTTTCTATAACTTAATTTCCTTTCTAAATGGGGAACATAAAATGTTTGGAAAATTTTACTGGAAAGAACACATAGAAGAGAAGATACAAGTGTTAAGGCATGAGAAACAGGAATTATTACCTGCTTTATTAAGTCTTTCAAGGTAGGTTGTTTTTGGTTTTTTAGTTTTTTGAAAAAAGATCCTTTTCTGTTAGGTTCAAAGCTCTCAGCTTCTGATCATCTCCTCTGCCTAACATGACTATCAGTTTACTCTGAAAGGACTTTTTAGGCAATTAAGTTAAGCACATGTTTAAAGGCATTGTTGATTTAAGACAAAAATGGTCAGCAGCTGTTAGAAACAAGTCTTTAAGCCTTTATGAGAATGCATAATTAATCTTCAGACTTGATGAGAAGGGAAATATTAATTGGGTTATTTTCTGCCAGGTCTTAAGTGGCTTCATTTTATCTAAATCAAAGTAATTAAAAGAGACTAAAAATGTAAAGTTTATGCAGTAACTAGGCAATTCTGGTTTGCCAAGTGAATGGATTTCAAGCAGGAAAAGCATTTGCTTTGACTGCCAAGAAAGCCAAAGATATTTCTCCTAATCTTTTTGGAACTGAAGGGTTTCTTTCTTACCTTTTGAATGGCAGGTTTTCCAAGTTTCCTACCAGATGCTGTTGTTAATTTTAGAATCCTGACTGGGTTCAAAGTAGGTCATGGTACTGATGCTAGATCAAGCTGGAAGGACTTTTAGCAATTTGAGTTTGACAGAAATTAAAATCCTGCCAGCTATGATTTGTGTGTTAGGGCTCTATACAAATAAGCATAAACCTCTCAGAATCTTCAGTAGTAGTAGATAAGTTTCCTTGCAGTTTTAAATGTGGAACCTGGAAGCAAAATTATATTTGAATTTGGAAATAAATGTCAGACTTTAAAAGTTAAATGATTTGGACTTGAGATTCTACTCCTTTTCTTCTTTTGATTAAACAAAGTAAAAATACCTCAGAAGGAAAAGATGATTGCTTGGGCCAATCCAGCTAACGTACAGTTAATGTAACAGAATTAACGTAACATTGTGGATTTAAAGTGGTTTAAGTGACTTGAAGACCTCACTCCTTACCTCATCCCTCCTCGAGGAGTGAATATCTAGAAAGTCTTGGCCTGTCCTTAAGTCAGATCTTCTTCCACAGCAGCCTTGTCTGTCCTTAATGCTGAGTGAAACAGATCACTTCAGTTGTGCTTGGGAAGTAATTGACTAAAGTTATGAAATAATTATGGTGTATTAAAATGTGTATTGTGTTTAAATAGCACTTGTATGACTCCAAAGGGAAAGAATGGAGATGTAGAGTCATTCAAAGCCTATCTAGGGTTTATGATATCTTGTGCACTGTTTAAAGAGGCTAACATCTCAGGGTTTGGCAAGGTGGGAGTGTTTTGCAAATAACACTTTGTGGAGTGAGGGTTGGCTTTCTCTCAAAACCAGTGGAGGAAAACAAAGCTTACATTTATTTTTTATGGGTAAAAGCAATAAATGTGCAACGTTATTTCAGCAGTTTTTACAGTGTTATAATATATTGAAGTAATCTCATAAGCACAGCCAAGAACACAGATATTGCTGTGCCTAAGAATAAGCAGATAAAGGGTGCTGGCCATGATTCTGTGCTAGATGTGAGAACGAAGCCTGCATTTTCTATGAAATATATCGATCAGGCCACAACCAGAGTTTCAGGCCTATAGATAGCCTAGAATTTTCACATTCTTATAAAGGATCCACCCCATCATGCAATCCTTATGCATGTTTAGGAATTAGCCTCAGGACAAGAAGTGAACTGAAATACTAACCCAGCTTCATTGATTTCAGTGAAACCCGTCTTTCACTGTTAGCCTTCTGAAAGGGGAAAAAAACAGTTGATAAAATTAACATAGAGTGAAAAATCCTCTCTTAATTTTCAAATGACAAAGGAATACAGTGAACTATAGCGTTCGGAATACCTGCCTTTCAAATCAAGAGTGCAAAATAGGTTACCACTTTGGAGATTGTTTCCTATAATTTGGCTTTTTAGGGCTCTTAAGGATGCAAACTGGTAAACTAGTATCTGGCTGAAAATGGATCAGTTCTTCAGAATTGTTGAGAATCTTCCCTTCTTACTGGGATCAGAAAATCATCTCAAATACCAATCATTGTCTCTTTAATGGGGAGAAGGGCCTCATCCCAGGCTTTTGCCCTTTAACTAAAGTGACACTGTCTGAGGAGAATGGCCCCATCTTTCAGAAGCTACTGAAAAGGTTAGTTGTAAAGCAGCAGAATTACAGCAGCTGGGCTGTGTTCCTGTGAGAGTGTTAAGGCAGCTGGGCACAGCAGGGCAGACCCAGCCATGGGGTGCTGGTGGTAGGGGAAGGCAGGGAGGCTAGATACCCTCAAGTGAGTGGAGCTGCACTCCTGCCTGAGGCTGGCTGCATGACTTCTGACCTTTGTTTGACCGTCAGTGAGGGTAAGAGACAGGCTGATGGCTCGAAGCAGCCTCAGCTTTTCGGAGGGTGTAGGCAGGAGGATCTACAGTGCCGTGCCTCACCACACACAGCACCACGGCCATCTATGCCAGCAAGGACCCGCATAATGCAGGATCATAGAATCATTACGGTTGGAAAAGACCTTTAAGATCATTTAATCCAACCACGTTTTATACTGTGGATCTAAAACTGGGCAGACTGAGAATTGCAAAACTTGAAGAGCTGAGGGTCAATCCTTACTTAGATCATTAACACATAATTAAAAGTTTTCAAAATGAAAAGGAGATGTGTTATGTCTCCCTATTTCTGGGCCCTGGTCCAGCTAAGCAAGAAGTACATGTTTAATTCTGAAAAGCAAATATCTTTGATGCTCAGTTCATATGGGTTTGAGTTATTTGAGCCTTTGCTAGATTGGGGTCACATATTTTTTTCTCTTTCTCTCTAATTAGTGAGACTGCTTAGTAAAGATATTTTCCATGACTTAATGTCACCATTTTATGTTTCTTTTTTAACATTTTCAGTCTGATTTCTTTTCAAAGACCACTACCAATTAGCACTAATCTTCCCGTGGACATTGGCACACTTACAATACTTTCTGATGCTTATGAACTGCATTGAACTTAAGTTAGTTTTAGAACTGCAAGACAAGAGACAAAGTGTTAGGGTTGGGTTTTTTTGTAACATCACAGTTTTGTATCTTTAATAATGATTCTTTGGTACTGAAGACATTTCATAGGGTCAGGGAGCTCTAGTTATTTCATTAGAATGAAATGGAGAGTACAGATAAGTCAATAAGTGGCCTGTAAATCCCCACTCTTGCGTGCAGACTTTTTTCCATAGTGATTTATACTAAGCTTAGAATAATCTCTTTAGAACTTTAAGTATAGTAAACAAGACCAAATCTGACATTACAGTAGAGCTTTCAGATTGAATATAGTTGAATTATGGTAGGGCTAAATCTGACCGGCTCTGTTGTGGATTCTCTGGCAGCAAGATATAAGAAGGGAAGGAGCAGGGAGATCAGTGGTTTGGTTTAGGACTCCTTGTAAATCAGTAAAGCAATAATCTAAAATTAATGCAGTGACCATGGTAAATAGTGGCGTGAGAACATACTCAGATCCATTAACTCCTAATCCAGACACCATGGAAGGACTGAGACTGCAGTGTTTGCTCAAAACATGTGAAATGCATTGTTGCATTTCAGCTATGGTTTGCACCCAGCTGGTCCAGACAACATCATCAGTACTCACTCTCCTGCCTACTTGTCTGCATCCCTGGTGTTTCACTTGCTTAAAGTATTCTTCATCTCTCAGAAAATAATGTTTTATGATCTCTGTGGCAAAATGGTTAACACTGAGCACAGTAGCACAGACTCTGATTAAGGTGTTCTCTGCAACACACATGGAAGAACTAAGCAATATTTTGTTGCTTCTATGTTTTGTTAGATGATCCTAATGAAAATTCATCTGAGTTTAGCATCATGCTTATCCTTGTGGATGTAAAATATAGTGTCACATTTTTCCACCCTGTCCCACCAATATTCTTGTCCTGGGAAGACAGAAATGTTAGAAGTGGGAAAGATGCTAGGAAAGATGAATTTGGGGTGAAAAAAGGGAAGACTTCTGTTACAGCTAATAACTCTATTTTTACTAGCTTAGAAGTCCTTAGCCTTAGCATGGCAAGCCATCAGAGTCATTGTGTCAACTGGAGTCAATCAGGAGCTGTTGGATGAGGAAGCCCTGACCATGTGGGTATAATAGCAATCACAAGCAGGCCTTCCTCTCTGTTACCAGGACACATATCTGGTGTAGGATTTGCTCTGTCAGCTCCATAGTAGGACAACTGTGCCTATTTGCAGTGGTCACCTTGTGTCTGCATCTTGAGTGTAGTTGTCTACCACTGTCCCGTGGTCTCAGGTGTTTGCCAGACTCATCTCTTGTGTTCATAGTCATCTGCCCTTCTGTATATCTGCCCAAAGCAGGATCTGCAGCCCCCCAGTGACTGGCAAGAGGAGATCTGATGGCTTTCTATTATACTTTAGTTTCTGGTATTTTAGAGATGTTTTACGAGAAGAAAAGCTGCCTTACTCCATACATGGTATTTCCCTCCTTCCCCAGCCAGGAGGAACCAGGAATGTGATTATCATTTAGCAGGAATATACTTTTCATTTTCTGTCTTGGGGAGGATCGGCAGTTTGGGGTATCTCCCATCTCTGATACAGCATTACTGGAGCATTTGACTGTCCATCTCCTTCGTCTACCATGTGCTGGATGCTAAATGCCTACCTCCACACCAGGCAGTTCTTGATGCGACATGTGTCTCTTTACATATGCAACAGAAGCTGTGATGTCCCAAAATGCAAAAGGACTCTTCTGCTGTCTCTTCTTCTACTCATCCCCAAACTGAGTTGCAGAGGTTATCTGAAGTGAAGCTGATCTTAGTGTGATCTTTCTGGAGAGTCATTGCTTCTGCAGGTGCTGTATGACTTTCAGGCCTGAGGGCAGGGTCCAAGGTGAGACTTCGTGGCCATGTTCCAGGCTAGCAATCCCTCCAAAAGCACTTTGCCTAGAAAGGAATTATCCTAAGAGCGAAGAGATGACTACAAGACTCTTTCATTCCTCTCATGTTACTCAGAGGAGACTCCTGTAAACAAATTGGTTCTTGGAAGCCCTGTGGTTGCACTGTTCCTCTATGGCTTTGTTTTTTCTTAAGGAGGTTGAATAATTGTTAAATAGAACAGCCTTGTTAAAACAGAATGAGATTAAACTACATTATACACACATATACATTACACATTATATTGGAGGGTTTTTTCATTTTGGTTGTGTACAGTGTATTTTGCTAGCATTATTTTTGTTTGGTGAAAATGTAAGCAGGAGGGAAGATGAACTCTCACTGCAAATATTTGGAAAGAATGAAAACAGGCTGTATGAGAGAGGGAAACATTTGAGCTATCTGCTTTTGGATGCTGCCGTACTACCTGGCTGTGTCTCACCTTAGGTGCCACAACACAAGACAGACCTGTTAGGATTCTCCTCACTGGTAACTAAAACTTTCCTGCTTCTCTCCAGGTCACCTCATTTTCTCCCAGCAGTTCATAAAGCTGTAGCATGTCAAAAAAAAAACAACCCCCCCCCAAAAAAAAAAAAAAAAAGCTCATGGTGGATTGACTTGATTTTCCATTAAAAATATTTGATGAATGCTGCTACATAATGACCTCTGAAGTGTGCTGCCATCTCAAGCACACTTCAAGCTCTTAGCCTTTAGTTGAATGAACTTTATGGGTAACTACAAGTCATGGATTCATAGAGGGGATACAGGGAAGAAAGCTTTCCATTGTAAAGCACCACATAGAAGTTAGACTACCTGCTAACTTAATCATAAGGTGGAGTGACCTTAGCTAACAGGTTATGTATATGGAAGCACCATTGTTGTCCTACTCAAGCTAGTGTCGCATCAAGATCTGGTATCTATTTTATTTCCTTCCATTCTAGAAAATCTGAATTCAATGTGTATTTAAAGCAAAACAAACCCTACAATCATACAAAAATCATGTGCCAAGTCTGGCTGTTGTTCTATGGGCAAGTGAAATTGCACAATTTTAACTCATTTAATCAGAGGAGCAGGCACTTGTGACTTGAACACACAACTGAAAAAATTGCATGTAACATTTGAGCACACCCTTCTGTGCCTATCTTGCTTAGAACAACAGGCTGGTGGTTTCCTATTAGAGTCATTAGCAGCAAAATTACAAACAAATGCAGTTATGACCTGCTTTTATATTTGGCATGTTGCAAGCTCACATCTTACTCCAATATGACTAGCAAATTGTGTCTATGTCCTCGCCTTTTCTGATTGTCCTAAAGTGGACTAAGTCTCAGCTGTTCCACATTGTTCATTGCTATCAGCTCCTGCAGCTCCTGTCATTTGTATTCTCTCCTGTGTACTTACTTTACCGATTTTTTATTTCAGATTGTACTTGAACTGATACTTTTGTCGAATGTGTATCTCTTTGCACTGCTCCTCATTCTCCTTGGTTTTTAATGTTATTTTTAAAATGCTGCAGAATACTTTAGAAAACATAAGTTACAGAGTCTATGCAAAATAAATTGATTTATATTCTTAACTGGGCAATGCGCTCAAAAGGCAAAGAATTCTACTTTGTTAATGCGTTGTGTGTTTTTTGGTTCTGTTCTCCATGTCTGTCCCTTTTTCTAGCATTGCTGAAAGCTTTGCATGCAGACGAAGCAGAGAATGAGAAATGGGGAGTGTGATATGTCCCTCAGCAGACAATTGTCTTGAGGCGTCATAGTGGTAATGTCTTTTATTTCCTCTTAGTGTCTTGTATCTCTGGATGGCATTCAAGAAAGTCAACTCTCTTCTGTCTGAAAGCAAAGCAGCATCTTTTATGTGGAGAAATTGCATGGTGGATCCCTGTGCAATTTGCAGTAAGGCTGCTGGGTTGTGTGCATTCTAGGGTGGAAGGTAGACAGAGGAAATCTGCATGTAGCACATCAAATTATTATTTAAACAGTTCTGGCAGAATCTGTCAAGGAAAGTAAGATAAATCAGGGTGAAGGCAAAAAAAAATGTGTAAGGTAGTTTATATGAAGCAGTTGCCATTATAAATAATAAAGCAAAAAGGCATCCTTTGGAAACTTTCCAATTCATTTTTACCAGTTCTGCCTTAAATAACTGACAATTTTCTAGTACTTTGTGTTCTCACTTATTGCTCTTCCTTTGCTGTAGGAATCTTCACAAGTACTCTTAGCTTCTTGGTTTAGATCATAAATCTAGATCTCTGTTTTTTGCTCTTGTTTGTTTGGTTTTGTTTTGCATCCCACATCCTAGGACCTAATCACTAAAGCTTAGTTCTTTATATAGATCTCTTGGCATCTTGGGCTTGCTTCTAGCCAGAACACTCCCAGATAAACAGAAATGTGAAACCATCGTCATTAATATACTGTTTTACTGAACATCTTTGTTCCCAGAATGAAATAGACGCCTGAGCCAGAAGCCCAGTATAAGGCTTGTGCTCTGATCCCTGTCCATCTACATGGGCAGAAAAGTCTTAGTCTTTGAGGTGCTTATCATTGACCTGCCCACAAGTGCATGAGATGTCCCCGTGTGCCCTGGCATTGCTCCACGATAGAGTGTGATCAGCAGCGGCCTGAAGCAGTCTGCTTTTCTGATCGTGACTTCTGAACACATGAGAAATGGACTTTCAGCTAAAGAGATTATGATGGTTGTGGCAGCGATCTGTTTCTAGCTGGCATTGCTCTAAGGACCTTTCTTCCTTACATCACTGTAATAATATGAAGGAGGGGAGGCCTGAGACATTGTCTTGAAAGACTTTGGTGATATTATACTGATGACATGTTGTCATCTTCATAGGTCAAAGGAAACTGTGTGTTTTTAATACAAAGTTAGACTGCTAAGGGATTCTGAGCAAGATCATAAGAAAACATTGGAACCTACTTGTCATTCAGTTTAGAAGCATGAAAACTATTAATACAGGCTTTAAAATCTTGGGCAAAATATTCAAGAAAATAATTTTTCCTGTCAGGAATAGTTACAGAAATGCTGTCTCTGATGGCCTAAATTCACTTGGCCAGAGAGAATGCTGCCAGTAGCTGTATTTAGCATCAGTGCAGCATAAAAGTCCTGCTGTCCCAGACATCTGTCAATACCAGATGAATTGTTTGGTTAAGTAAGGAGAGAAGAATACAGGTGAGGTTCTGTTCCCATTGCAGTCAATAATGAAATGCTTGCTATTCTTTCAGGGCAGGGTAATTAATATATGGGGAAACGTTTAAACCTATGGCATCTTGAAATATTAATCAGTGTCTTGGAATGCATGACTGTTTTGCACATACCTTGCTTCTCTTTTCTGCTTGCATTGGGATAATAGTCTGATTATTTAAGTCTGAAGAATGGCATGGACATTATCATAGGTTTAATTCTAGGATAAATATTAGCCAATCATAATTTAAAACTATTTCCCTCCTAAACCAAAGGGTACAGATGGTTTATGTACTCAAGCAATGACAGATATTTCCCCTGTAACTGAATAAAAACAAGGAGAGGTATTTCTCTTGATATAGTGAAATGCTGGCCAAATAATTAGCAAATCTGTAGTTAACCTGCAAATGACACTCATTTGAAAAAATTGACTCTGCTGAATTTAACACAGAGTTAGCAATTTGTAAAAGAAATGGATATTCATCTCTCTCCTTGGTTTAGGATATATCAATTAGTGAAGTTGTTCTACAGTTAAAAATCCAGTGGATCATTTCTCAAAAGGACAAATAGTAATGGGATTTGTTAATTTAGGTATTCATTCCTGTCAACATATATTACTTACATTTTGGAAACTCAAGCACCAAGTACTTTTAGGATGCTTTAAAACTCTTTCAGTAGCTATCAGGTGCTTTAAGCATTGCCTTTCAGCATCCATGAGGTAATATGTTTCACAGAAATGAGTGCCTGAACAGAGCACCAATTTCTTCAAGAAACCAGGCTTCTGGATGGACAAATTCCTCTTCTAATGACATGGATTGCATCCTTGTTGCCTCCAAACACGAGGTTATCTAAAAATCCTGAGTAGGAACAAGCCCAAACTGAAAGTGGATTGAGACCAAATTTGTCTCTGAACTGACTGAGGAGATTATTTGATACTACTGAGACAGGAAAGAGACGCTTCAGTGAGGAGGAATGAAAGCTCTGTTGACACATGGCAGATGTGTCATTTTAATTGGTTAAAAAAGCTAATCCATGATCCATGGGAAATATCTTTAGTCCTTTTGTATCCTTTTACATTTTTAGTGGCTTTTGAGACTTTGCTTTTTTTCTCCTCCTTGCCCCTGGGGTGACAGTAGCTCTGTGTGACTTGAGGCTGTCTGTAGTGGAGCAGCTGTTGAGCTGGAAGAGGAAAGCTGCTGCCTGCCTTTCCAGGGCCATCTCCCTCACCACGAAGCAGTACTGACTGCAGCATGCTTGTAGCTCTGTAGGAGTCCTGGTGGTGATGACCTGAGAGCAATGACAAAGCCAGGAGGTGATGTGAAATAGCTCTTGCCTGTTGTAAAAGGAAATGCTAAAAGCCAAAGAGTAGCACTGCTAGGAGGTCTCCTCTGTGCAAAGTAACTCAAGACCCACCTCCACTTGGAAACTTCGGCAGTGCAATGTTAAAAAATGTGCCATACTGGCTAGAAATGCAGCTGTAGCACTCCAGGATGAGCTGGAAACTTCTCTTACCCTGGCTCATGGGTACCACAGTCAGCTTTGCCACGGTCAGATCTAACAGCAGAACAATTGGGGTTTTCAAACACAATATATTGTTCTGGGGCTGTTTGTTTTTTGGACATGTAACCAGGACATCAAGTGATGTCCATAAATAACTCAATCTTGCTTCTGCTAGCACAAATCTGTTATTGACTGCAGTAGGATTTGGGCTGCAAAGTGGTTGACATATGCCAGCCTATTTCTAGGAGATATTTGGTGTTGCTATTACCCTTCGGGTAAGGAAATAACTCAATTGACAATGTTATGGTTATGGCAGCCTGAAATCTCTGCACTCTTCTACGAGCACTCTTCAGAGCTGGACTGAGAGAAATGAATGACTGCTCCATTTTTCAAGCAGCTAGTCCTGTCTCCTAGCCAACACAAACACATTTCATAAAACGTATGTGGATTGTGAGAAAACTAGTTCAGGAGTTTCTATCCTTGCTACTTGTTTGTCTTCCATTCTTCCATTATTTTCGTGACTAAACAAATTGGTCTAGATGCCTTAGTTTTTCTACTCAATGAAACTTCAATACTCTGCAGGGATTCAGTAAACCAGAAACACGGCCTGCTACTTGAGAAGTTACTTCCATTTTGAGAATGTGTTTCTAGAGAAGTAGGGTGTGAGTAGATGTGGGTAGTGAAAGAAATGGCACCAACCATTGCAGTCTTGATTTCTGAAGGCATTTCCTGAGCTATTTTAAAGATTTTGTGTATGGTTACTGAAACCTTAACTCTGAATACAAACTGTCTTTTAAAATGGCAGCTATTGAGCCTGGTCCTCTTCATCCCTTCATTTCAGTCACTTGAAGTGCTTAGAGAGCTTTGGTGTTTTGACCTAGCTTTGCTCTCTGAGATTAACATGCAGCAACTTCTTCCATGAAAATGGCATAGATGAAAGCTTCATCCACTCTTATCTTTCATGTCATGTCACCTCCTATTTGCTTCGGTTTACTCATATGTGCATATATTTTTAGACTCTATACTTCCATATTTTTTATTTTGTGATTTTCACTGAGAGAGCTTACATCTGATTTTCTGGGCTAGACTGAACACTCAATTTTCACTGTATGGACAAACATCAAACGTTTTCTGTCCTAAGTTAGAGGCTGTATTTTCGTGTTGGAAAAGTATGGCATATAAAGTACAACATATAGGACATTTACTCAATGGCTTCCAAACTACAAGTAATAAATAATGTAGACATTAACAGCTACCTTCCAGAAATCGATAGTAAACCAAGTAAAAGAAAATATATATGTAAAACAGACCCTTAGGTAGCTGCTGTTTACATGCTAGCAATTTACACTGACTCCTGTGCTGCCACTTCTTTCTCTATGCAGTCAGTCGTTACCACAGAAACTGCAACAACACATAGCACTGGGAGAGATAAAGCTTCTTCGTTAACACAGACAATCACTAACATAAAAATTCTCATCATCTTATCCCTGCCCTTGGAGGGGTGTAAAATGCTGGTGTGTTACAGACTCATTGCAAATAACATTAATTTGGCCTTATGTAGGTAAATACTTTTAGCTATGCCTTGGACAATGCAGGTTTTACTGAAAGCCTGTCTTTGTGCTGCTGTTGGATTGGAAACAGTCTCACAATGTAGAGCTTGAATGGAGCATGGAAGATTTGGGACAGAACTAGTCAGAACTTCCACGTATTCTTTTCTAAGTTAAGGGGAATATGTTTTGATTTTTTTCACAGGAGCTAAATAAATATGCATTCATTTTGTGCAGGTCACTTCTGAACAGAGGGATTGAAACTATTTGGACTCAGTTTCCATGAGTGCTAGTGGAGGTGAAAAGGATCTAATTCACTGTTAACCTTTTCCTTTAAGGCAGAAGATGAGATTGGCCACAAAATCCATTGGATTTGAGAGAATTTGTGGGTGCTGATGTTGTAGTCAGGTTCTGTCTCCATGGCAATACAAGGGACAATACAAGGAATGGAGAATACAAGGAATGGAGAAGAAAAGTGTGCAGAAATTGTTAACTTGACACGTTCAAGGCTCTTAAGAAAGGAAAAGATCAGACCATCCTGCTCCATAAACTCAGTACAGCCTCCTTTTCCTTTACATGAAACCCTGCCTTTATGCTTGGACTGAAGGTTCATCAAGAACGGACTTTTTATGGCATTCCCTGTGGGATCCAGTCTGTTCTCCTGGAATCTCTGAGCAGGAATACCATAGAGAAATATCAGGGAAAAGGCTTTACAAAGCTTTAATTATGGGTATTAAGACACAGGAACTACTCTCTACAGGAGCATTTCTATTTCCATCCATGCTTTTGGTGTTTGCTGGCTTCTCTCATCTATTTGTAGCACATGATGAGCACCAAATATGCCTCAAAGGGTATATCTGATTCCCACTCACATGATATGCAGGACAGTTGTGACACCAAGAATGAGTAGTGTTGGTACATGCACACTCTCGTTGTCAGACAGCACCAGCTTTGCTGCTGAGGCATCAAAGAGATCACAGTTAAAATATAGGTAGCTTCAAGAAATCAGTATTCTTTTTTGTTACCATAAACCACTCGAAAGGCACATTCGCACTGTCAAGAGGAAGAAATTCTAATTCTCACTGTAATCTCACAGTCAAGTATTCTGTGAGAAGCTGATGCTCTTTGCCTTAAGATAACAGGTTTGAGGTACCTCAACTTCTTTTTAGGAAAATTATTTCGTAGATTGTATAAGCAACACTTTGGCACGATGAACTTGCATGGATACCAAAAAATTTAGGCAGAGCTCTACTCCCGAGCTGCTCTAGACCTCTGTCTGTTGTCGTATAGCTTTAAATGAAGACATTGCCATCAATCAGCCTGTCACCCACCTCACTACCCACTTGTATTAAATGATTTCACTATCAGCTAAGATGGAGCACACCAGTGAGTGGCATATTATAAGTGTCTAGAGAGATTAGATACTGAAATTAGATGGATAACATCCAAGCTGCTGTGATGGATCTCTGAGCTCCCAGTATTATGGTTGCCAAAGAGTTCTGCTTCAGTCAGATAAAACCTAAAGCTGCACGTCCTCATTCGTTTCCCTTAACAGAGGGTGCAAACCACAGGTGTATAAAGTCGGTCTCTGGAGAAAGCTGCAACAACTGTGTGCACTACATAAGCAATGTGGTAACTAATTCTTCTGTAGAAGGAGCATAATGTTGTAGTATATGCCCAAATTCATCAGATGTCTTAGCAAGCTCTAACTCTTTCTGTTTTCAGTTTCTTAAACCATTAGCTTCTTGGGGTGATCTTTGACAAGAGATCTGCAAGCTGGTGAGACCCAAGATGACAACCATCCTTGGGGAAAGTATCCTTCTCCATGGCAAAATAGACTTTAATATGTTGGAGTAGCATGGAATGTAAAATAGGATACATGGGCATTAACATTCCACCTGAGCTTGTTGTTTTACGATAGGAAAACATGTTGCTGAGAAAAAAATATACAGTATTTAGGCAATAAAAGAAAATATAGCTACAGGTATTAAGAAATAGCATTTAAATGCCTGTTTCCACTGGTGTGAATATTTTATTATGGAGGGGTAAAAACCTAGGAATATGCAATGGGAAAACTGGGTAGATTGGTGGACTGTAGTGAAGGAGGCCAAGGCCTTACTACAAATGGCTGTCTGTGGATTATGTTAGACAATTGTTCCAAGAATGCTTTAGGAATATTCAGAAATGTGCAGGGATTGCTTAAATATTCACAAGTTACACCTATAACAACAAATAAACAGGCTGCTATCAGTTTGTCTTTTCCAGGCTGGAGTATGAAAACTTATTAAAAATCCCAGTAACTTTTCTAAATTTAAGAAGTAATGACTCTAAGTCCCAGAGGTTAATGCTGGGAAAGGATCTCCACTCTAATTTTTTGTAGAAAGATGTCTTTTTTCTAGCCTCCAGACTAGGCTCCACATTTGTAGAAAAGAAGTAATGTTTCTCAGGATTTAAACATTTATGTGCATAATCTCTATAAATTAAGGTTCTTTTGCTCAGATTAATTACTGCCGAAAACAATCTCAGTCTTCTTAGTTAAATGAGATAGCATAGTATGATCTTCTTTACTGGGGCCTCTAGGTGTTCCTCCAAAAAAATAGTGAATAACGTTCAGGACAATAAAGTAATAAAGGCTATAGTATGGTTTTTAAACAATTTTTTTTTTTTTNAATTTTTCATGGTAGAAAAGTGATTTTTTGAAATATCTGTATCTGTCTGTTCCTGAGCAGCAGCATTTGGAAGTCTTGAAACAGAATCTGGATTTATGCTGATGGTGCCCTTAATTTGTATTTTATGTTAAAATCATCCCCATAAATTGTATTACAAAGATTGGGCAAACAAAATTCTCCTTTCTTCTTATTCCTGTTTATTTGGGTGGAGAGTGGAAACAGTTACAAAATAAAAAGTTCAGCCCTGACAAGATCACAGGTAAGAATTTCAGCTCAGCTATCTCGGCAAGTACAGGGTGGCAAGAGTCAACTATCAAACAAAATTCAGCTACTCAAAAACTCCAGGAGAAGAGTTGGGCAGTGCTTTATTTAAGACAGTAGTTAAGGTAGTCAGAAAATCATTGCTCAGACTTCTTTTTAGCAAGAAGACTGAACTTTAATGCTCCATGTGTGATGGCTAATATCAGCTGAGTCAAGTACTGCTATGAGTGTAGTGCTGCTACATGCAGAAATGACAGTGTGAATGGATACATTTCACATGTGTGGGATTTACAGTGGGACTCTCGGGTCAGAATGGAAATTCTCCTGAGTGCCCCTGAAGTTCTGAGCAGGAATATGCATTTCAGTTTACTGGTGACAGTTTTAACTGAGCACTTTGCAAGCCAGTATGGCCAAGTCACAGAGGGTGGCATCTGCAGAGAACAGCAAGGAGGAAGGTGGGAAGCACAGCTGCTATGTTGCTGCCAAGGAAAGCATTGAAATGTGTCTGTGCGCCCTCCTTTCTTGAGGGATTCCTCTCTCATTCCTGTCCTCAAGCATGATTTGCTCTGTTGATTAACATGGTGCCATTTTTATTTTCACCACAATAGCAAAATATTCTCTTTCAAAAGGTAGATCTGTCCCACCTTGCCTGGTCTCTTTCTCTTGGAGGTTCTGGAGAGGACGGAGACAAGCTTCTGTCCCTGCCTGCATCTTGGTGGCACTCAGTGGATCTAGTCAAACATCTGTCTGATTTTCTAGAGAACAAAGATCGGTATTCGAAGAAGACCAAGATGATGTAACAGATGCCAATTTGCCCAGAAAATACTGAGCTCTGGCTACCACTCTCAGGAAGAAGAAACACTCTGGTTTAGAGCAAGCATCCTTTCTAACTCAGCACGGCACAGGTTCTCCTGGATTTATTATTACCAGCTTTAACCCATGTAAAATGGTGACTCTGGTGAAATCTGGTTTGGTTTTCTTTAAGCAGTGGGTGGCAGGATTCCTTTATCATTTCTGTTAATGTTTTCATTTGAATAGCTCGAGAAAAACGTGGGATCTTTCTGTGCCTCAGTCTGCACATTTTATAGGAAAGCTGGAAAATTACTTGCATATGTCACTGGAGATACTGAAAAGATGAAGTCATTTTTGTGAAGTATTTTGAATTTCTGGAAAAAGATGTTACGGACAAGCAAAATATTCTCTTTGCATATATACTAAATGTAGAAGTTGAACAGTGATACCCAAGATGATCTAAAACTAATCTTAAACATTTAGAAATCCTCCTCTTCTTAGGCTACTCTTATAGGTCTTGTTTCTGAAGATGTTCACTGTTGGCAACTTGTAGGCAAATCACTGGAATTTAGGATGCCAATTATTTTTCTTTATCACAATTCAGAATATTTTCTTTGAATTCCATGTAGAAGGCCAAGTTCTCAGCTGACCTATTGGTTTTTTTTATTTTCCCAGTAGTAAAGATGTGGCAGAAGAAATAGGCTTCAAAATCCTGCTGGACATCTGTGAGATGGTTTAGAGTTTGTCCTGTTCTACTAATATATGGCTTTCATAGTGCAGGCTCTGGTGAGGGAAATATTAACAGGAGTAAACTGGAACAACCTTATAGTTGTCACATCAGCAGAGACAACTGGATGCTATTGCAGGACTTACCTGGTATTGTTTGAGAATAAAATCCTTGCTTTGGGGCTTTAACTCCTGCTGACTGTCTGAAATGCAGCTGCTGTGCTGCTGAACTGCCTGAGAAATCATTTCGTATGGATAATTTCAGGCTGCCGGCAGTACAAACAATAGCAGGCAAGGAGATTACAAAGAATGGGTTAAGTCACAGACTTCCTACCTCTTCAGTATTCCTGGATAATAATCCACCTACAGTGACTCTACATGTGGGTAGAAAATGCCTACCTCTCTTTAAACATAATTTATGCACTCCTTTGCCTTTTGAAAAGGATAGACACCATCCAGATAGAAGACTGCTCTGCTGCATTAGGGCTCAAAATTAACCATCAAAATCTGTGCCTGATGTGCAAGTCAATGTGCCAAGTCATAAATATTGCAAACAGACATTTGATTACGGTATGTATTTTTAAAGTATGCTTTTTGGCTATGTAGCTCTAGCAAATACCATTTCTTCCAGTCTGAGAGGACTAGAGGGATACATATACTAAGAAGACAGGAATACACATGTTGCTAACCTGGCATGGTATGAAATCTGCCATAAACTCATTTCCCTGGAAGATTGCTTCCTGCAAGGGCTGTGTGCTATGAGGTGGTGTCTCCTGGATGGTTCAAAGCACCCTTCACTTGATCTGCAACAAGCAGGAAGGAAGGTGCCTGATAGTTTCTTCTGTGATGCAGTGGTGGCTGCATCTGAGGAGGCTGAAAGTGTGAAGGAGACTTAAAAGGAAACTCATTCCTTTTTTGCTTCTTTTTTTTTTCTTTGTCCCTTATGAGAAAGAAGTTCTCAGGCTTGGACCTGAAGGGCTTGGTTGATCAGAAGTTTCTGCTTTTGAAGTAAAATTTGGACCTAGAAAATTCTATAGTGGTTGCATAAGTACTGGAATTACAGCATTGCTACAGCCTGAAAAGCAGGCAGTTGGAACATATTTCTAAAATAATTGCTTTGTGACCTTTTTGTTTTGTTTTGTTTTGCCTTGAGTTTTGGTTATCTTCAGTTTAATTATAATCACTGAACACTGGGGAACAAAGGTTTGGGGTACTTTTCTCATTGTAAAAGTTCCAGCAGTATTCCCTTGTTCTTCCATTTGGAAGAGTAATTCCTGGTACTTCCAGGAATTACTGCAGAAAAAAAAAAAAGAAACAAGGAGGTCACATTTGTCTCATTTGATCCATTGAATTAGACAACCAGGATATAAGAAATTTGAGGCCATCCCTGTATGCCATAAGGAAACAAAACCATGGTAAATATGAGTTAGAATTGATTCTTCAAAAGCAGTGCATTTTTTTTTAAGAATACAATGGCCTCTAAGCAATGTCCAAGGCACTTGCTCACCTATAGCAAGAATTATCAAACTCTTACAGTGGAAAGAGGCATCAGTGAGTGAAACTTGTGCTGATTATGTATCTCCAACATAATCTGTTTTCTAGATCCCAGTCAAATGGAAGAGATTAGTATCTACAAGGCAGGTGTGCAGTTCTCATATTGTCTGCCTTGCTCCTTTAGTCCCGGGGAATAACTAGATTTCTCCCTGTCGCAACGTGCTGTGACAGAGGAGGTCCAAGTGTCATTCTGCTCTGTCTGTCCTGACTTCTTTCATCTTGATTCATCTTGATCTTGGCCTCTCATCTTGATTTTTAATAGTAGCTCTGCTGCTCCTGGCTGAATGTTTCCTCAGGAAGTAAATAGCTTATTCTCAATATCTGTCTGCTGCCTTTGTGTTAGAGGTCTCATAATATAAAAATTATTCTAGAGACAAAGCCAACCCAGCTGAGAAAAAGGTTACTGCTCCAAGGATGCTTTGTGCCTTTCTGTGGTTGCTCACAGATCTTCAGCATATGCTAGGCTTCAGCATATACAGCATCTGCTCTGGCATCTTACTCTGTAGGGTGTTGGTCTTCTTGGAAGAGACTCATTTTGCTAGACAAAGCACACAGCTCAAACTTTGTCTGCCTATTCTGGGAAAGCAATGTGTTTTCTGACAACAGCCAAGATTAAAATCAAGAGTTCATCCTATTGCCTCTTCAGGACTGATGTATAACTTGCTCCTTCAATTTGAAATCCTACTCAGAATACACAGATTATGAAGATGATTCAGTTATTTTCTGAATTTATAAGATTGCTGCAAACTGGGACCAGTTAAAATGTAGGGTGTGATTAAGTCTAAAAGTGCTTTAATCTTGTATGTTTTGTTTTAAAATGTGTGTTTGTCATGGTTTAGCAAGGAGTTACTTTTGCTTAGTAACATGGGGAGCGGGTTGCAGTGAAGACCTGGTAAAAGTTTTTAGACTCTCCCCCGACTCCTGGGTTCAGACCCACCCCCCGGCCTGGCTGGGCCAATCTGGCGCCTCTGTGATCACTATTTAGGGACGGGAATTTGAGGTGCCAGGCAGGAGGTGTAAGAGTGGTACAAGATGGAGGCGACCATGCGGACCCCACAGTC
>WBNH01005053.1:28928-48309 GCA_013401255.1 Urocolius indicus
TTTTTTTTTTTTTTTTTAAGCTATCTATTCAATTTTAAAACTGTCATTATTTACAGAATCACAGGATGGTAAGGGTTGGAAGGGACCTCCAGAAATCATCCAGTCCAACCTGCTGCTAAAGCAGGTTCACCTCAATCAGGTCACACAGAAATCTGTCCTCTGAAAATCTCCAGAGAAGGAGACTCCACAACATCTTTAGGCAGCCTGTGCCAAGGCTCCCTCAACCTCACAGGAAAGAATTTTCTCCTCATGTTCAAGTGGAACTTCCTGTGTTCCAGCTTGTGCCCATTACTCCTTGTCCTGTCACTGGGCACTACAGAAAAAAAGACTGGCCTCATCATCTCAACACTTGCCTTTTAAGTATTTGTAAGTGTTGGTAAGATGCCTTCTCAGTCTTCTCCAGGCTAAAAAGCCCCAGATCCCGTAGCCTTTCCTCGTAAGTGACATGTTCCTGTCCCTTGATCACCTTGGTGGCCCTGTGCTGGACTCTCTACAGAAGTTCCCCACCTCTCTTGAACTTGGGACCCCAAAACTGGAAACAGTACTCCAGATGCTGCCTCACCAGGGCAGAGTACAGGGGGAGAAGAACCTCCCTGGACCTGCTGGCTACACTCTTTTTGATGGATCCTAGAATGCCATTGGCCTTCTTGGCCGTGAGGGCACATTGTTATTTCACATTCAGTTTGCTGTCAGCCAGAACTCCCAAGTCCCTCTCCACAGAGCTGCTCTCCAGCAGGTCACCTGTAGCCTGTTCCTTCCCAGATGCAGGACTCTGCACTTGTCCTTGTTGAACCTCATGAGGTTCCTCTCTGTCCAGCTCTCAAGCTGGTCGAGATCCCGTTTAATGGCAGCACAGCCTTCTGGGGAATCAGCCAGTCCTCCCAGTTTGGTGTCATCAGCAAACTTGATGAGGATACACTGTCCCCTCATCCAGGTTGTTGATGAAGGTGTTGGATAAGACTGGCCCCAGAACAGATCCCTGTAGAACTCCACTGGCCACAGGCCTCTTACTCAACTCAGCACTGTTCATCACCACACTCTGGGTTCTGTCATTGAGCCAGTTCTGGATCCACCTCACTATCCACTCTTCCAAGCCACACTGCCTGAGCTTTCTGATGAGGATGTCATAGAAGACAGCGTTGAAGGCCTTGCTGAAGTCAAGGCAGATGATGTCTGCTGCTCTCCCTTTATCTAGCCAGCCAGTTATGCTCCCATAGAAAGCTATCAGGTTGGTCAAATAGGTCTTCCCCTTGGTGATTCCATGTTGACTCTCCTTGATAAACATCTTTTCCTTCATGTGCTTAGAGATGACATCCAGGATGAGCCATTTTATTACCTTTCCAGGAATGGAGGTGAGGCTGACTGGCCTGTCTTTTCCTAGGTCCTCCTTCTTGCCCTTTTTGAAAACTTGTTTATTTAATTAAAAGTTATTAGTAGATCTATTGGTAATATATTAAGCACATTCTACTGTGTCTGTCCTGCATTAATTTTTCATCTGAGAAAGCAAAAATAACCTCTTGTTTAGAAAGGATTTGTAGATAGTGTTAAATGTTCCTAAATTTTACTTCCCTGATCCATGAAAACTTTGCTTTCTCATTTCCTGTCAATCTTATTGAAGAGTGCTGAATAATCAGAATGAAGCAAAGATAAGATTGCCTTCTGATCCTTCTGATTTATTTTGAGAACAACTTTAGTTCTTTCTGTGTTGAAAAGATGTCCTCACTTCACCTGCTTAATGCAAACATGATATTGGAAATTCATCCAGTATCTCCAAATTACTGTACAAACATTAATTCGCCCCCACAATGCCTGGAAAAGGTACATAAATAATGTTCTATTATCCTGATTATAGATGTATATCATTAACAAGACATTGTGACCTGCCAGAGGTCACATTTGAAGCCAGATCAAGAGTTGGTGGATTCCCATGCTTCCTACACAAGATCATACTACTTCCATCTGCTACCTTATCTCTCCTTGTTGCTTCAGCTCCATCACTGTATATGCCACTGAATCTTCATATTGGAGTCCTTAGTGCACAGAATAGATTAACAGGACACATTTTCATGGACAGTACATTGTCTCAATTCAAGATTGGCCGTTTATTCTAGCTTTTTTTTTTTTAATTAATGTGATCAAACAGGGGCAAATTGGTGCTAATTGTCCCATGGATTTAACACACAATGAGAATCATTCCAGAATAATACCTATGGAGACTGCCACTGAAACTTGCACAGCATCTGTAGGTCTGACAGAGCAAGAAGCCTGTGAATCCCTCTCACTTTACTAAATGTCCTCTATATTTATATAGGTCAACTGTGTTTCCTCCTAAAATCCTTTTTAGTCTTGGATCACTGCTGAAAGCAGTGTATGTGTGTAGCAAAGGCCATTATGCTTGTACAGGACTCCTAAGAGGACATCCTGGTTTGGCTAGGTTGGAATGCTGAAGTCTCTGCCCTAGAACTCTTAAAAAGATGAAGTTGGCCTTTTGTTTTAATTTATTTTTCCTGCCAAGCTCTTATGCCAGCCATCAAGGTGTCTGACCTTCACAGGCCACAGAAAAAAGTGAGTGTATCAGAACATGCTGTCCAAAATCCTCAAATGTCCTATAGCAAGTGCTTCTTCAGTCTTAGTACTAGTGCTAATACATGAGTCTTTTCATTGTGAAGCCCAATCCTTTTTTTTTTTTTTAGTATTATTCTTTGGCAAGCCATTTGAATTATTCTGATGAGGTTATTCTCACCTTGCTAGAAAAGGATTTGCTGTAAGATGCCACAGTCTAAGATTTCAAGCAATTGACAGTCTTCTCTACTAGAAGGCTCGTGATTTATCATCCTACATTTCTTTTCCAGGGTCCCAACACTATTTGTTCTTCAATGTTCAAGAGAACATTGAAGGGTGAGATTTCTCCCTCTCTGCAGTGATTTATTCCTCTAATTCTGAAGCCTTTTCCTATCTCCTATTTATTCTTGCTACATCATACTTCCAGGTATTTTCCTTCTCATTGCTTACATTGGAGCCACTATTTTCTGTAGTTTCACTTCTAAGTGTCCTTCTAATGTCTGGTGATAACTGCAGTTTCTCCACTGCATAGCATCCCATGCTCTGTGAGCAGGAGATCAGTTATCCAACAATTAAAATGTTTAAAAACCAAAATTGGTGCTACAGCCTCTGGGCAAAAACGGAACAATCGGGAAGACAAGATGTTGATTGAGCAGTTTCGTGCCCAGAAAGTGACAGAGAAACACACAGCCAGGCTGAGAATCATTTGAAGAAAAATTCAAGAGCAAGCCTGTATTTTGCTGATCTACGTGAAAACCTGTTTTTAATTCAGTTGAGAAAAAAAACAGGTTTTCATGCATAGGAAGTAAAAAACTTCGCCTCAAACAAGCTAAAGGATGCAAGTAGATGTGTACTAGTAAATAACTCAATGGAAATTATAAAAGCAATTTGGGAAAAGATAAATCCTTTTTCCCCTTGAAAACACTCAACAAAATTTGTCATGTTTATCCTGCAGACTTCAAATTGGCAAGGCTTTTTCCTCATCCAAAGAAAATTCTTTGCTTTTTCTTTTCTGGTCATTTCATCTTAAACTTCGCTAGCTTGTTTCTTTCTTTCTCACTCCCATCTTACTTTTTCACCTTTTTATTAAAAAATAAATTAATTCTTGGGGGAAAAAGAACTTTGGGATTTTTCTTACAGAAAAAAGAGGGAAATTTTTAATAAATCTTTTTTCAGAGGAGAGGGAAAAAAATAATTTATCACCAACTCTTGATCTGAAAGAGCAGAATAGGTAAAATACTCTTGATACTCCAAAATTCTTTTCTTAGCCACAAAGTCTGTGTATTGTGAGAAGCTCCTTAAAGATCATCTGCAAAGTTTCCAAAACCACAAATATTCATCAACCTTTTCTCCTCCCTCATGAGGAGCTAGACTTTAAAGACAAATAAGGCTGCGGAATAAATGCTAAAGAGGGGCTGGTGATCTTGCTTTTGCCTCACCTCTTTCCATGTATTTATTTTAAAATATAAAATCACTGCCTCAGCATAATGGGAGATTCAAAACCATGGGTGACTACTTAGCATTTTGATGAAAATAGGTGTATTTTAAGAAAAAAAATTATTCTCCCCTAAGCTGCAAAGCCTGTGGTGAGTTGTGTTAACTGGGAGAATTCATAATCTGGGCTAGTGAGGTGGCTTAAAGGGTGTTTTTGTGGCCTGTGGGCCTTTTAATAGCAGGACTGTGGTGAGCACTAGCAGGAATTATGCAGCTTGATAACAGCTAGTATTATATGCGGGGCAGGTAGTGAACAAGAAGATGAGCTTTTTTCCATTTGTATCCAAATCTTTACTGATATGCCTCTTGGAATACAGCTTCTCGTCTCTCAGTAAACATGGTACAGGGCCTGTGAACGTAGTTGCCTCACCTAAATTGTGTATTGTATATTTTTTGCACATATTTCTGAGCCCTTTGCTATGTGTGCATGTTACAGCTCTTGTTGGAAGATGTTTAGACAAAACTACTGCTGTATCTGGACAGACATGTACAGGCTTACAGTAGAAATCTCTTTTTTAAAAAAAAAAAGTTCTTTTGCTGAAGTTGTCAAAGTTAGGAGCAAGGGATGCCACAGAAAGGGATTTCTACTGTAAGTTTTGCAGTTACTGGAATTAATCATGTACTCATAGTTACTATAAGTGGAAATTACATCTGTTAGGCATTGCTGAATAAAACCTCGTTGGCTATTGGGATGAACAATACAATTAGATACTCTTGTGGCTAAAAAAAAAAAATAGCCCTTGTTTCTAACTCTTATGTCTAGGATATCTCCTAAATGTACTGCAGTTCTTGCACTCATACACATGTACATCTTACCTATAAAATAAATATAGGGCAATCAAGATAAACAGAGATTAGAGGAAATTTTTCACTGGTCTCAATTAGACCTTGTTGCTGAAGTCAAGTGCAGGAAAAGCTTATATTTGGCAAGAAGTATCACAAAATCAAAGAACAGTTGTGTGTGATGTGCTCAGCAGACATACCACTACTTCGAAATCCTACCTGGATGAAGAGAGTACAAAAAAGCACTTCACATTGCTGCTTATAAAAATGGTCCTTGATGGTGATCAAAACAAAGGCCTATGGATACACAGTCCGTCTGTGCAGTCCTCCATTACCACGTAGATCTAGGGGAGAGAGTAGATGCCTGTTTTACCCAGTTTTAATTCCTGTCTGAGGAAGGTTGTATAACATGAGTCTCTGCATAAGGGAATGAATAGCTTTAACATTACATAGAAGAGCTCTTCACTTCCCAGCTTAATAAGGATGACCTCATCAGATTCCTACATGTGAAAGACAACTTTCCCCTACTTGCAAGAAGCCATCAAAAGCTTTTTGGATGTGTCTCTTTCCTCTGAATTTTCTTGCAAGGTGATTTTAATCTTAATGGTCTCGAGTATTTTGCCATTTCAATATTGAATACTTGTTTAAAATTCTAACAGTGTTTTGTTTACATCTTGCCTGTTTTATAGACGTTTTTTCGTTTATTTTCATAAATGGTTAAGACTGGCAGAACCTTCATGATGCAGGGAGATATTAATACTGGCAATCTCCTTATCAGATGATGATAAATAGATGTACAAACTTATCACAAGTGCCATTTTTTAAAAGTTTTCAATACCTAGCTTAAGAACCTTTGGAGAGCAACTTGAAGAGACCATCTGCAACTGTCACTGGCTTCAAAGGGAGCTATGAAAACCAGGATTTGATGCTGAAATTCCTGTAGTGACCTTCTTTGTGATACAAGGATTTGTATCTGAAGGGGAATTTTGCTTCTGCAGTGTGTCCAAGGCTTAGCAAGACTACTGACACAAGTTATCCCAATGTCTGAAACCTGCTTGTGATTAGCTTGGGTTCAGGGTGTTTTCAGATGGAGTAGTGGGCCTTTTGGATGCCAGTTACAGAGTCTTGAAAACAGTTGCAACTGCTGTTGCAAGAGACCAGTTAAAAAATGTTACATTTTAAATTATGAAATAGGCAGGAATTGTTTTCATGCAGAATATACAGAAAACATGAAGTTTAGGAACACAGCTCCGAGCTTCGTGGCTTCTCCTTGTGTTTTTGCCACAGTTCCCAATAAGATTTCTCTTTCATCTACGTTGGCCATAGTTCCTCCCTTCTTCCTTTCTAATAATTTAAGAGACAAGATGACAGAACCAATTAGAAGAATATCTATAAATAATACCGTACGTAAAGAGGCATTTACCCACTGAGTCTTAGAACTCATTCCCTGATTTGATTCTGTTTTCATAAACTTCATCTGACTTGACAATGACAATGACTCGTATAAATTCTAAGTATTGATATTTAGTCCATTGTACATAAGTGAAGCTAAACTATAGTGTTCTTAGGAGTTTTTACCCTGCAGGTCCTTAGGATGCAAGGAGGGATAAAAGGACTCAGTTTTGAAGTACTCTACCATTTGGACCTATGGTCCTATATTGGATAGAAGAGACGTAGCATTTAAAAATTTTGAATTACATTTAGATTTCAAAAGGAGGTTCTGTTCGTGTGTTTGAGTTTTTTCTTCTGCAGGATATAAAAATGTGTTACTCTGAATTAAAATCTAAATCTGCAGGCTGTGGAATGTAACATGATTTCTTATTTATACTACTTTGTTGTGTTGTGGATATGTAGACCAACTCTATCACTATTCTTTTGTTATCTTGCTTTTTAATTAAACCAGTTTTTAAAATGTTTTGTTTATTGTCCAAACATTTTGTTTTTTAGACTGCACAGAAAAGCTATTGAAGCCACGAAAGAATACATTTTCTTCTGTGTTTGTCACTCCTAAATTCTAAAATAATTGTGTTTCTCTTATAGCAGGAGTAGATTTGATAACAGATGGTAAAACTGCAGAACTGCTTCTGCTTCATTAGAGCTCCTGGCAAGGCTCCTACATAAGGTAAATTACAGTAGAGAGGGATATTTAACAATATACCCCTCACAGTAAGATTTTCAACTAGTACTATGTGTAAGATGAAGACAGAGAACGTAATAGCTAGGATGTTTGTTGATCACTTCTGTGTTGATTGTTAATACCAGAGCTAAAGCATCTGTGCTGTAAGAGGCCCTAATCTTTCAAAGACTTGTTCTAGTGCTTTCCCAAGGTAAATTTATCCTGGCACACATAATTGAGATCACTTTAATGATGATAATGCACTTTTACTAAAAAGTAATAAAATGTAAGTGATCAATTTCCATTTAAATTAAAAGGATGTTTATGTTAAAATATTGATGAAAAGGCAGCCTTCAAATATTTTAAGAATGCTTGTATTCATGTGGTATGACTGAAAGGTGGCACATTGATAGCCCTGGGAAACACAGGTCTTTTCAAAACAAATTAGGTGATGTGCCTTTACACTGACTAGGGAGCTCATTTTTCAGCGTGGCAGAACTGCTCAGACTCTGGGGGGAAAATATCTACTTCTGCCTATCATATTGTACTTTTTTAATACATGTTGTACATTCCTTCTCCATAGGGGCTGCAGAGAGATCACTAAATCATTGCAACATGGCTCATCCTGGAGTTAACCATACAATGACAACATACAGTTATTTCCTAACAGGAACTGGCTCCCAACTAGTAAGTGATAGAAAATACAAAAACTGGCATCGCACACTGAAATTATGCTGTCTCTGACAATGTCACTACATATATCTGCTTTCTGATAATAAACTTGCTGAATACAGTAACTCAGAATTACCACAGAGGAATAGTTTCTTAGTTCCACATTATTAGGAAAAGTTGCTTTGCCACATACCCAATATATTGGTTTGTGAATTCCTCATGCTGTGCAAGTTGGATTAACTTCACTAACTGCCTGGATGATGCACCTGTCTGAGGTTGGGAAGTCTCTTGAGCAGAGACAGATGAAAATTTGAAGTCCTGCAGTTGGAGGAACATATTAAACCTGAAATTTTACGTTCTATGAAAAAAGACCTATAGCCTCTGGATTATTGCATCCAGGGAACTGTTTCAAGCTACTGTCATACTCTGTCTTCATTTGAGTGTATTCTTGAAAACAGCTTGTATGCAGTGTATATTCAGTAAGTACATTTAAAGGACTGTGCCTGTTAGTGAAGAAAAATGATGGGTATTGACAAGGGTTTGATATAAAGCAGTAGTCAACAATACTAAAGCAGTTCTGGGCAGAGGCAGAAACAATACCGTAGGCACTGGGAAATTTTAATACGCATTTAAAAAAATTAAATCTGCAGGGTTCGTGTTTTGGGAATTGTAAGGGAATCCTTTCATGACTCTGGCCTCAAAAGTGAAGCTGTAGGAACTGACTGCTAGGTGTCCGTGACGCAGGAGAGATGGCAGGCACCATCCCTGCTGTCTTCGCACTGGCTGGCACAGCTCAGACCTGTACCAATCCTTTTGAAGAACAATAGCGTTGGGTGATCTGCTCCAGTCCAGGTTGATTTAGGAAACACTACACCTGAATATAGTTTTAAGTTATTCACAGAGATTCTTACTGTTAACTTGCTGATTTTCTGGTAATAGTGTTTAGAGGTGTCAACAGAGATTATAACCCTATTGTGCTAGTTACAATAAACATATGGTAAGGGAGAGACAAAAAAAAGCAAAGTAACTTGAGAAAAGTTATTTCACCATTTTGAAAAAGACATCCTAAAATTCTCTTGTATGATTCTATACACAGTAAAATTCATAGAAAATGAGAAGGGCTGAAATGTAACCAAATGATATGGCTTAATGAGCAAATATAATATGTTTGTGTGCTTGTCCCACTGCAAATGTTCTTTTGGTGAGCTGTATGAACATGGACTGCCTTTGTACTATCAGCATGCTGTAGAAGCTAGCTGAAACCCCTGAGAAGATTCTTCACAGCTAACATATGCAAGCAAGTAGGGTGCACAAACAATGACTTTAGTCAGATCTGCTAGCGAATGCTCGTTTGATAAGCTGCATTAACCCAGTTGCTTGCAATCATCTCAGTTTGGTTTGGGTTTTTTTTTTTTAGGGTCATGGCATTTTTTTTCTGCCTTCCAGTGAATTCACCCCATGCAGATCTGTGTGTATTTTGTGGTCGTGTGTGGCCTGTCAGAATGATATTAAAGATCACCTAATAAAAACAAAGGTTTACCCTGCTGTCCTAGCCAAGAGATCCTTGGAAGACTCTACATGTGCAATTTTAGGAGCTGCTGGATCTGGTGGTAGTACATTTGTGAAGATAAATTTGTCGTTTGGGGTTGAAAATGCTCTAGAATTGCTATTGCATTTCAAACTTTCCATGTGCCTTTTGTTCATGCCTTTAGTCTATGTCACTGACATTGCTTTTCTTAACGGAGCAGATTCTCAAAAAGACAGGGTTTTTTTAAAACAGTGAATGCACTTTTGCATTATTGATTTCCTGCTGCTTGGACATAACTAACATTTCAAGTAATCTATACAGTTTTGAAATTTACATTAGGTCTTTTAATAAAATCACTAGCACCTTTGGGACTTCCTGGTAGGATAAACACTGAACTCCTATCAGCTGAACACTAAATTTCAATACTGCTTAAGTAAAACTGAGATCTAAGCTGAACTGCTACCACCCCAAAAAAAGAAAACCAAACACCACTCCCACCCCCTAGCAACTCGCGCAGTCTCGTATTGGTTGAGCTATCACAGCACAGTAAGGTTGTTCTTGGTTTGTCCTTACAAATGCTTTACTGAAAAAGCTTGAGTTAAAATCAGTACTGCATTATGCGGGACACATACCCAAGAAGTGCTAAGACGTACTGTCACTAGATTTCTTGCAAAACTCCACACTATATGCAGTGGGGAGATCCACGCTTAAAAAAGGAACAGGAATAGCACAATGTGGCTGATATCATGTCTTGTTGCTAGAGTAGAGATCAGAGGCTGCTGTGAAGGCAAGCCCTCTTGCATTGAGTGTTGTGGCAATTACACAATTGTCCTTGTCCTGAAAATTTTGCCTCAAATAGGTCTGCACAAGCCTCTGGCTGGATCCCACTAAAATCAGCGATAGTCGTGGCAGTGGCACAATGAGGCAGGGTGTGATTTTACTGAGGGTCTCAACTCCTTGCCCATGTTCTTTTCTGCTATAAGACATGACCTCCCTCCTGATGGAGGTTGTAGGTGTTCAGTATTCTTAGGGGTTTCTCCCTGTTCAATTTTGAAGTCTGTTTTCAAATTAGAAGCATTCTGATTGAAGGTTTTCATTGAATTAACAGCAGGATAAATCAGAAAACTGCCCTCTGCCATCTCTATCTGTCAATTGATCCGGTGTAATGATGACTGCAAGAATCCAAACTGAAATATAGAACAGGCTTATGGGAATGAATTTTCAAAGTGACTTCTGTAGCTGAGTCAGATAATAAGCAACCTGAACTGACCAGACCTCTCCGTATTTGACTAGGGAAATGCAGGTACTGTGTTAAATGTGGTTTTTTTAGAGGGCAAAGGTAGGCAAGAATAGGGATTCTGCTGCAGTTCAAACAAGGAGCTATTATCCTGTTGTATTTCTGTGCACATTTTTCTGTTTTTTTGTGAATGCTGAAATGATGATGTAGGAAATGCAGGAAAGAAGGTGGATCCAGTTTGGCTGTGCAGATCAAAATGCCTGTTTTGACTTATATTTGTCTCTGGGAAATTGAAAGACTCGATAGGAATAGGTTTTGCCTTTGTTATTTAAATCCAAATAATCCATCTTAGTGCTTCTTCAAAGAGACATTCTTTCCCAGGTCTTCAAGTAAAAAGCCAGCGGGATATTTTAAACCGTTTCAGGAGGTCACACCACCACAATGGTCCTGACCAAACGTTTTCTCAAAGTAAATCCATCAGTGCTGAGATTTACTGCTGCTCCTGAAGTACCAACACCATTACGTAAGCATGTGCCTGTGTTGGTGGCTCATGTGCAGCACACACAGCACTGGCTGTCCGCAGTGCACTGAGAGAGGAGATTTATTGCATTTACAAAGGGCCATTACAGTGCAATTTTAACTCACTGTCATTAGAGGGTCTGACATCATAAGCAATCACTGCGAAAAGCCTCAGGCTGAGATTTATTCATAATTTTTATAGCATGATTTATTAGGGCCCCCACTATATCTTACAAATCATATCTGAAAGAAATGAGACAATTAGGGCCTGGCCCTTTCACCTTTGCTACCCATGTTGGGTAGTACCTTGTTCTCAGCACGAAGGAAACAGGGATATTCCTGGAGTAAGCTATCACTACAAGAGTAGGAGTGAAGACAGCAAAATCTAGGTCCTTGCTGAGCACAGGAGAGAGATGCAAAAATTATTCTAGAAATGACAGCATTCGGTTTATATTCCAGGGAGAGGGGGTGGTTCTCCATAGATTCATAGATTTCTCTGATTTCATCCGATCCCAACACTCCTGTGTACCATTTGGAGTGAATCACATATTTATGTAATGCAATATTCAGTGGAGACAGCCAAGTCAGCCTTCTAACACTGTTCTTTCCTCAGATCAAATTCAACATATAGTAACTGAGAAGCTAATTGTAATGCAATTGCAAAGACCTCAAAATGGCTGTCCTGTTAGTCTTATCCCCCAAGAATGCACTGCAATTTCATAAAATCGAGCCTAGACAAAATGGAAAGTCAGTTTTGCCATCTGTATTTGCATAAGAAAGAATTATGCACTTGATTATAAATTAGGGTCCAATCTTTCAATCCGAATACCCCTGCGTGCCCTTTTTATTATGCAATAACAGCGCTTGGATATGATTTGGCTGAATGTTAATTGTAGTCATATTGTTTGAATGGGGATATATTCTGTAGTCCTTTGCAGTAAAAAAAAAAAAAAGCCAGTAAGATCATGAAGAGCTTTGTTAGTATTAGAGCTCTGTGTTTTGATGCAATGTGCTAAGGATGCTCAAGATTTTAAACGATTATGAAAATATAAATTGAATACGTATATTCCTAACAAATTGCTAAGATCTATGGTGCTTTGGGATGGAAATATGTGTTGTAGCTATAAAAAAAAAAAAAAAAAAAGCCAGTTCATGGCAATTAATTTGTTATCCTGAACCATACTGCAGGAAAATTCATTTCTATCCTTGAAGCCGTTGATAATTTTGGCACTGCATTTCAATTACAGTAAGGCTGGGCCCTCTGTTGTTGATTTGCTAACATCTCTCCCTATGCTAAAAAAAAAAGTAGTATGTATAGACTTTACTAAAATACTACCATAAATATACACAGATCAGTCACGTATTTTTACAAACAAAATGAATATCACTGAATGCTAGACTGCAAAGCAGAAGGAAAAATGAGATGGAAAAATAGTTTTCCTAGATATAGTCTGATATATCACATTTTTGTGACCAGTTCTGAAATACTATGGGTGATGCTCAGAACTTTTTATCCTTTGTCCACGCTATACCAACAGAGAATGCCAGTCTTTTGTCACCTTTTTTTCCTAACCAAAATAGCAAATTTCAGGAAAGTGGCAAGGAAAGCAACTGAAGACACAAGTGCGTGGATTAAAGAGAGATAGGACCAAATATCATACTAAAACCAGTCATTGAATTCATATAGATTTCAGTGGCACCACGGTTACATTTTCAGAAGTATTTCGGGATGGTTTAAATTTGAAGTCCTTCCTCATATGGAAATCCCACTCAGCATCGTAGGAGGTGGCAGTGATAGGAAGGCATATATATAAGTGTATGCATATGATGGTATGATCCATACAATCACAGCCTTGGCTAAATCCAGTAAATTTTGTAACCTAGAAACATTAAAATTAAGTAAGAATTAAAAAAAAAAATTAAAATGGCAACAGATGCTGTTCTTTTTTAAGGTTTTAGAATAATAGAAATAAAACTGGAAATAGGCAATGCATTAAAAAAAAAACAACAAACCAATTTTCCTTGAATTAAAACTGCTAAGTCTGTACTAGCCAGCCATAGATTTGTCAGGTGGATAACATCATCTCTCTCATCTCTTTATGAGGCTGTGACTTGAAAGAGATTGCAAGATGTTCTGGGCAGACATCATATCTTCCTATATGTTTCTGTACAGTTCAAACCAATGAAGTCATGATTCTACACGGCTGCTAGGGGTTTGTTTGTTTTTTTTTTTTACTTATTTCTTTGGTGGTGGTTTTAAAAGGTTTCACTTCTGAAGTCAGAGAGACATTTCCCAGGAGTTACTGGTGAGTGTGCCTGTACTTACCTTGGCTAATTTGAGAGGGACTGAACGTGAGACTTGGTGTGAGTGGCAGACACTTTCTAACTGGTGTTGCAAAGGCTGCTTTGGACGAGATGCAGAGAAGACTACATCGTGCTTACTAACAGGTTATATAAGGATTTGCAGTAACGTGTCCCTTCATGGCAGAAAATAGGAATAAAATGAGATTCTAAGAACTATATGAATAATGAATGTTAGAATGGTAGTTAATAGATATCTATCTGTAATTCCATTATACTACAAGTGCAGGGGAAACTTCATTTAATATGGAAAGATTCTCATTCACCCAGAGCTGTAACGCAGCATGCGGTTAAAATTAGGCTGGTTCGTTAATTGTCAAAGTATATGGTGAGAATTACTGCAGGCAGCTTCAGTGCAGGATTAGATATGCCTCTGCAGGGGAGGCCTTGCAGAAAGGCCCAGGATGGGTGAGCAGTTCTACCTGGGCCCCTTTGATGAGCTCTCTCCTTGGCTTTCCTCCGTTCCCTCCCAGTCCACTCAGGCTGCGTGTGAGCCCGCAGAGCATGGCCTGTGGGGTGCTCCTGGGCTGAGGGTGTCCCGTGGCCAATGGCTGCAGAAGCTCCCCGTGTCACAGCTGATGAGTATCTGCCCAATTCCTGAGCTTAGCTGTACTGGGTCAGGGGAAAGGATGAGAAAAAATCACTCCATCCTCTAAGACTCAGGACATTATGGTTATTCAGGAACTAGGATTCCATAAGCCTTCTTGTACCTACAGGATGTAGCTTATGTAGATATATTTTAAAAACCCAAAAACAGTTTAATTGAACACAGCAAGGTTGAAATGCTTTGGAATATACAAGAGAAAGCTGGAAGAAATCCCTGGGTAATACTTTTTTTCCCTCATCTCTTCCCTGCTATACTTTTTCCTTGTCTCCTTCTCAGTGTCAGAAACTTGCCCTTCAAAAATCATCCACTGAGGAAAGCAGATCCATCTGCAGGATGTGAATGGAGAACATGAGGGAAGAGTGAGAGAAGTTAAGCCATAAGCCTTTGCTCTTCCAGATCAGAAAGGTACAGCATATGCCAAGGTGTCAAGTCAAGCTGTTGAGGACTTTTCATAGGACCCCAACCAACTTTTATTTAACAACAGTTAAAAAGTTTGTTTTCAAGGACTACAAAAGCTTTCCTGAGAGTTCATTAATGAAACTTAACCATCCCTTTTGAATGCGAGCGCTAGTGCAGGATCTCAGCTGAAAGCTCCTGGTTCCCAAGCACTGACTAATCCAACACAAACCCAAACTTATCCTGCTGGGGAGGAGGAGAATCAAGGGGACAAAGATATTAGATACATGCAGGCCAAACTCCCCAAGAAGTCAATGGTAGCTTTGCTAGTGTAAGAACCAGACGTAAATATAAAGGACACAGAGGATGCGAAGAAAATGTTTTTCATGCATTTGTGTACTGAGTGGCCAGTGAAGTCTAATGAGCGTAGAAGGCAGGAATCCTACTATCACATACACTAAACCAGCATATCTGAGAGTTACCTGTGTAGCTTTCTATGTAACTCTATTTCGCCCTTTATGTCTCCTTATGAAAACGAAGCTACAAAGTTGCCTGACCACGCAAAAAAGACACTTCTAACAATCTCTACAGAGATGTTTCAGCAATTTAAGTGCACAGTATCCATTGGCATGCAGTGGCATTTAGCTCCCTGATCAGATGCTTTTGAAAATCCACCTGGATGCCTGTCTGTCTGTGCTTGCACCCAGTATCTCTGTAAATCTGATCTCTTTCATCACCTTATATCTGTTCAGACCTCCAGGTACCAAACTTTGCTTCTGTTCATCCAAGTGTTGACTCTTTAGATTGTAAAGAAGTTCTACACTCATTTATGTTACTAAGGTATGTGTCTAAGGCAATCTGTGATTTGAAACAAGCTACCTTTTCTTATTACACATCTAGAAGATAATGCATTTTTTAAAAGAGCATTTAATGTTTCTAGGAAGAACTACCTTATTGAGGAAATCAATGTTTAGAAAACTAGAATTTAACTCAACTCAGTTACTACTGTTTTAACAAGAAACTGTTGACTATGCTGTACCTAAAGACAAACATTTAGTAACTGGGAGCTTACACTTCATCAAAGTAAGTTTAGAAATAGACAAAATTTGTAGAGTTAGCTGGTTTTGCCTGACGTACACAAATGCTCTTCCACTCTCCTCTGGCTGTCTACAAGAGCATAGATGTAATTTAGTGTGTGAGTTAGGTGCTGGTGAAGGAAAATAGTCAAATGTACTTGTATTTCTAAGCAGTGTCCATCAAATCGCTTCAAAGGTGGCTTGATTTGAGTAAATGCTGAGGTTTCTGTAGACGATTCCTTAACAGTCACTGAATTAATATACCAGACATAGTCCAGTGAAATCTTGCTTCATTCAGACATGCAGGTTTTCATTTAATCTTAATATCTCCATATCCTGCATTCCTTTAACTTACCCAAGTGTAACGGTATGATGGTTATGTAAACTGATGCTTAGAATGGTATTTTGACAAATATTTTGGTGCCATATGTAACCACCAAACACATACAGAGTAACCACCATTAGTACAAGCCTCAGATCCAATTAGGATGACATATTCTTGTCTTTTCTTTTTTTGTCTTTTCTTTGACAAAATGGCAAAGTGAATTTTACATCTTTGCACGCCTGAAATACAGTTTGTAATTGAAAGTAGTGCACACAATTAAATGAGAGGTAACAGTGGATTTGTTGCATGACTCTACTAATGATTGCTTTAATATACCATTCACTTGTTAATGATGCTATCAATTATATTACTGTAAATTAGCTATTGTGAGTTTAAGGTCTTTTTGCAATGTCTGTGTTAGGTTACAGGAGCATAAATCAAATTCCCATCTCTTTTTACATCCATAACCATAACATATTGCTTTTATTAGAAAATGTTAAGTGTCTTATAATGTCTTCTTAATGGACAGTGTGTGCATGTGTTGGTGATGAAAGCCATCTTCTTTCACACAAAATATTAATGCATATGGCCTACGTCTCCATAGATACAAGTTAAAGAATCGTATTTAACCCATGAAATATTCAGTATACACTTCAACTTTGCCCAGAATTCATACTTCTCTAGTATAACAATCCTTTAAGGAAAGAACACATTACAGGCAAATCAGGGATTGAATCTACCAGGTATGCACATGTAATTGTGAATAAGCAGTATAACATCTGCTGAAAAAAAAACCCAACAAGCCCAAATCGCTTTACAAAATGCCTGTTCCTAAGGGAAAATACCAACAGAGAAATGAAAAATGGAATTCATATCCTCCTAGAACTCCAGCGTGTACATCACAGACTGTTAATGTGGATTCTAGATTGTCTGACCTAAAATACCATCCTGCTCCCAAGCAAAAGGACATTTTAGCCTCTGTTTTGTATCCTTTTCATTGGGACAGCATTATCCATTTGGCTTTTGGACCATTCCACGCGATCTTAAGCAAGCGCACTGTTTTGACGTGAAATGTTTTAACAACAGATTCCTGGTCACCAGAGAGATCTGCTATTCAAAGCACCGCCTGCTAACGTTGAACTTGATGAAAGGAAGCTAACTAAGCCTTTTGAAGGATACCCTCCAGCCTTTGCTTTCCGTTTCCATATTCCCCCAGCAGAAATCTGGAATTGGAAAGCTGCAATTCGACAGCATCATCCTTTCATCTTGTGGTAAATATTTTATTACTCCTTTATCCCCCATGCTGTTTAAAGGAATTCGTTTAAAATATTAACTTCTTTGTTCAGGGAGGAAATCTCCAAAGGGTATGCAAAAAAGTGTCTTTAGAAATGCACCAAGATATGAGTCCAGGCTCTGCTCCAGCATTCCCCATTCATTCAGCCTGCAGACCTGGCAGCTGCCTGATGGAGATCTCCGCTAAGACCCAGAGTCTCTAGCAGCAACCCCCACCACCCATTCACACACAGTCAGCTCCCCTGTCCCTGCATTTCCACTTCTCTTCCCTCCATCCATCCAATTTGCTCCCTAATCTGATCTCGTTTCTTTGATCCACCTCAGGAGCACTGCTCATCATCCCACAGCAAAGCAGCACTCATCCCTATCAAGGGCTGGCAGCAATTGCACTGTAACAAAGGTACATTTAAGAGGGGAGTAAAACCTATCCAAAGCAATTCCTTTGCAGAGGTGTTACCCTTCTTTTTTTCCTGCTTATCAGTATTGGATATCTCGGGGGATAATTCTGCTGCTGCTCCTGAAGCAAATGTTGTTTTTACTTTTGACTTCGGGAGCAGAATCAGGCCTTAATTAATATAATTATCCTCAGAGGTAACAGAATGAAAGGCACCTACTTAGAGGAGTCTGTTTAAGACCATCTTTATCCATAGCTATGCTGTGAACTGCACCAGTGTGCAATTCCTTTCCAAAACAACCGCAGGCGATAGGAGGGGAGGAGTTGTCCTTCAGTAGCCAGGCAAGAAACCTGTCACACACAGTGTCCCCTCTGCATGAATGAACGCTCTCCTCTGATTAATACTTTTCATTTCCCAGAAGGGAAAAGACGGAGTGAGGAGGTAAGGAACTGAATTACCCATTCTCAGAGAGGCATGATCATAAATATTTAACATGGTACGTATGAGAAAAGAGAAAGGAACAGACTCCCCTTCCAGTCCAGGCTGAGAAACTCTCCAAATTCCCTGTCACCCCAGGGACTGCCTGTTCCTGTGATCCCTTCTTCATCTGATAAAGGGGAGAGAGCTGTGATCTCAGAACAGAGCTAGACGAGGAGTCTCTCTCTACTGGAGAATGACTGGCTGTAAAAATCTGTGCATGGAAGGAAATTACCTGGTATAATGGAGATCTCCCTCGCCCATGAATGGGACTCTGCCCCAGACTGTGGGTCCTTAGGAGCCTGTTAGAAAATAAGGCTCTGTGGAAGCCCACATAGGAGTACGCGAGCTCATGCCTTGGTGTCTGCTCGTGCCCCACGCGAGGGGCCTGCTTGACAGCATGAGTTACATTCCCATAGCCCGCGCATGGCTTTCATATATGGCTGTACACATGTATGGCTGCTCTGCTCTGACAGCGGAGAAAACCCTGAAGATGCTGGGAGGAAGTGGGACTGAAAGGAGGGTCGAATGTTTTGATGAGGGTGCTGATTGCGTAGCTTACCCTTGCATATCTGGAGGAGTAGGGATCCTCAAAGAGCGCCCAGATGCGGGGCTGCCACCGTCTCCAGAAGCCCCCAGACCTGCCATCTGGGGAGTCACTAAGTGCTAGGCGTTTTGTCATCTCCAGCTCCTCTTCACCATCACCAGAGTCTCCGGTGCCATCTATGTCTCCGTCCTCAGCACTGCTATCCAGGGGTGCCCCACCAAAGCTGTCCAGAGCCTCTTCGGCGTCACGATGCTGCCGATAGGTCATCCAACAGCAGGGCTCCACATCGGTCTCATCGATGCCCCAGAAGGCCAGCTCCTCCTCATACAGGGGCCCACACACGTCCGCGGGGCAGTGCAGCTTGCCAGTGCGGTAGTAATTCAGGATGTGGGCAAAGACGCCCGGGTGCCGGTCAAAGAAAAACTCATCCGTGCGAGGGTCGTAGTCGAAGTGGCTGTGGGCATCGGGTTCGGCGATCCAGGCCAGCCGTGTGCCGGGCAAGGTGCGCAGGGTGCTGCGGTAGGTCTGGTGCCTAGTCCCTCCCACGTTGATCACAATGCGGTCGCTCTCGTCGCCCTGGCCCATCTCGTCTCTTATTAGGCATGTCGCAGATTCATCCAAGCAAGCACGGCAGGCAGCAAGCCCGTCAGGGGACGGCTGCTCGGCGGCGGTCGGTGCCTAACCGAGCCCCGATGCGGCCAGCTCCGCTTCCCACGGGGCCGCTCCCGGGGGCAGCCGGTGCCGCTGTGCACCGCCTGCGTCTGGAGTCAGGCGCTCGGCGGCCGTGGGAGCTGCAGCCGCGGCGGAGGGGCAGGGGCTAGGGGGACCATGCTCCGGGAGCGCGGGCTCTGCGGCGCGGGGACGTGCCGGAGGGGGAGGGCCCTTCCCTGGTTGGACGTGGCCGAAAGCACAGGGAGGCAAAAAAAAAAAGGGAAAAAAAAAAGGGGGGGGTGGGAGGCGGGCGGAAAAATCCCAGCACCGGCGCTGCCCACA
>WBNH01005053.1:48326-68317 GCA_013401255.1 Urocolius indicus
CACCCGCCCGCTCCCCGGACCGCGCCGCGCAGGCGCGCCGCTCCCGCACCACCGCCGCTCGCTGGGTCCTAGCGCCGGCTCCCGCCACCGCCCCGACCCCCGCGGGCGCCACGTCGCGCACCTTCCTTACCGGTGCCAGGACAGAGCTCCTCGCTCCGGTACGAGAAGGAAAGCCCTTCTCCTCCGCCCACACCCCGAGTAACCGGCTTCTCTCGGCAGCGCGACGGTCGCACCGAGGATCTCCTCCGGGAAGCGCGTATGGCTCCGGTTCGCCCGGCTCTGCGGGACCCTCTGCAGCGCGGTGGAAGTCAAGCATGGCTGTGCTCATCCGTCGTGGACTGTGCTCACTGAAGGGCAAAATTCTAGTTCTCCCCGGGCACAAACGTCTCGCGGCATGAGCAGGCATGCCTGGGCTTTGTATTTCCTGACACATCACACCTTTATGTGGTCCCACATGCCCGCTCCATTTCTCCATCTTTTCTTCTATTTTCACTGTTATTCACTTGATTCTTCCCTAACCTTTGGGTTGGTATGAGGCTGTGATTTGGGTTCACGTTGCTTATGCTTCTTTACTCCCATTCATGCGCAACAAATGCCAAGGGAAGTTTCACCAAGAGACTGGTTCCTGTCCTGTGAGGAGCCTGAAGAACAGCAGGGAGACGGTTGTGGGGAAAGGAAGCAACAAAGGTATGTAGATATTGTCTGTGTTTTGTTTTATTTGCTTCTAGCAATTCAGGAGGACTGGGCTGATGAGAGAGCCTGGAAAGCTGAGCTGTTGTGGATGAATCATGGATGGTCATGTCATGAGGAGTAGCTGAGGTGAAGAAACATATGATGGAAGGGTATGTGGTTGAAGAATGTTGTTGTAGGACAGAAGTGGTAGAGTCAATGTGATGCTCAACAGAAGAGAGTAGGCTTAGGTACTTAGGTCAAGCTTTGAATGAGGGCAGAGATTCAGATGTGGTGGAAAGGCAGATGAAGAACAAGGGGTGGGCTGCTGAGGAGCAATTAGTGTGGTCAGGTTTGTGAGAGGAGGTGTTTGGCCATCCCCAGCTTCCTTGGGCTGCACAGGAACATTGCATGTTTGCGATGCAGAGAACTTTGCAATAGTTGTGGTAGGATATACCAAAGAGGCGTGAAAAGATCCGTCTGTGAAAATGGTAACAGATTGGTGTTGAAGCTAGTGAGGTAGAAGGAAGGACCAGGAGCTGAGTGCTGTTTGTGTGTGACTCATGGGAAAAAGAAAGGCAGTGGAAATGAGTAGTACATTCTGCTGTCAGCAGTGAAAGAGAAGGGAAAGTGAGGCCAAACCAAGGCAACTCTACACTTCAGCTGGCATAAACTGATTACAAAACCTCCAGGAAGAGATGCCAGGGAGCTACCTGAGCATTGGGATTGAACAGAGGAAAAAAGGTTGATGACAGAGGGAGAAATCTGAGAATCTCAAGCCCAGAAATATAATCTAAAATCCTTGAGAGTTGCTAGATAGAGAACATAAAGGGAGAAGAGGACAGGTCTGTGAACCCAAGCCTGGCATCAAGAAAGGGAAGGAGGATGGTGAGTAATTGACAGAAATAGTACAGGTGACAATTGTTTTATAATCATCATAAGTCACTACTTTCAATAAGAGCAGATCTGAGGATCAATGGTAAAGCACTGTAGGGTAGGTTCTCAGAGTTACAAAGGCTGAGAAAGGTGAGTAACCCAAGAAAGAGGTTTAAGGCCCTGTGAATCCTGAGCCAGTGGATGCTTCTAGTCACATCCACAACTGTAGAGGCTCTTTCCCAGCTCATTAACTCTTGTCTTCCATGTTAACTTACTCCATATCAGTGAATCCTCTTGAGGAATTTCAGTTTGAGATCTAATGTGACTGTGAGGATGAAAGGGTTATCTTGCAGCTTCTAGCGTTTCAGTTTCCCCTCTTGTCCAGGTGTCTGCAGGACCTTAGAAATCATCTGAAAGTATATGTTAAAAAACAGAAAGCTTGTTTAAAGACAGTTTTCATGGACTCAGGTGGGGAGGCCATGCTGAAGTGACCTGTGAGGTTTCTTTGAAGTTACTAAGTCTGTAATTGATGAAGGAGCATTGGTAGTTATGGAAGAGTTGGATATTTCAAAAGACACGGGAAAAGGCCTGAAATCAGAGATTGATGAGCAAGTAGTAGCTGTGGCATCTGGAGCACCATAGCTGTGGAAATGGAAAACTCTCTTAGAAAGAGAAATTGGAACATGAAGTTTATACATTCTTTGATGCAAAAAAATGAAAGTTAACATCACACTTGAAGCATATTGAAGCTTGAGAGGGAAAGTATTAGAAAAGAATATCTCTGTTAAACAAGGATTGTGTGTCCTGGGTTTGGCCAGGAGAGAATTAACTCTCCCCAGCTGCAGCTGGGGGCCGTGGCCAGGCTGTTCAATCCCATGTGCCATCATGCTCGGGATATAAGGGCAGCAGCTGGGCCGGAGTAGGGCTGCGCCCAGTGCAGCCACTGCAGTTCTGCTGTCAGGCTGAGCGTCGGGCTGAGTGCGGTGAGCAGTTACATTGGGCATTGCTCCTTTTTTCTTTGTCCTTTGGCCATCACTGTAACTGCCTTCTCATTGTGGGGTTCTATTAAACTGTCCTTATCTCAACCCAGAAAGTTCTACAACTCTCTCTTGATTCTCCTCCCCTGGTAACAGTGGAATAATAGCTTTAGGCCATAAATGTATTTTAGTTTTTAAACTATGTAACAGAAAAAGTGACTCCCCTTACTAATTTTATTACTTGTGTTAGGTCACCCACTGCCTCCTGATTTCTGATGACAAAGGAGGAGTAAGTCCTTCTCTATATCTGGTGTCCTGGGATCACCTTTGTTATTCTATGCTTCAGCATCCCCACGGTAATAATACCCAATGAAAGGTAGGTTGTCTTTCAGATAGAAGTCCAAGTTCTGTCTACAAAGAAAAAAAATAACCATGCTATTCATTGGCTGATCCCCCTGCTCTTCACTTACTGCTTTAGCTGAGAACTGAAGCAATTTCTAATCTAACCCCAAAGCAACTTTCTTTCAATGTGGGAGCATATATTCCCTAATATTCCTAAACTTAGTAACTTGTAACTTTGGAGTGAAATTGTAGCTTTTTAAAAAGAAAATTCATACAAAGACATTTTAGCACTTACGAAAGGTGCTGGACTGACAGATCAAAATCATGGTGTTGTATAGGCACAGAAAGCACATAGAGAAGCCTTGCTGTATGCTTCAGTGCTTTACTGATATAACAAGAGTATCTCATTCTGCACTCCTCTTTAGCCTACTCCGTCACTGGGCTTTCCTAGTGAAGATACCAATAATGGTGACAGCTAACAAAACACTCACTCCTGAAATTAAAGTTTGAGTCCATCAGCCAATTTGTATTCAAAGGAAAGGATTTTTCATAATAACCAATTCTAATAAATGTAACGATGTGAAGAAGGAAAAGAGATGTTCAGAGAACCTGTGACTTGTGTGTAGCCGTGAATACAAGTGGAGAGCACATTCAATGTCTTAAAGCTGAAGGAAGCTGAGAGGGAGAGATTTATTTATCAGTTATAATCTCAAAACAAAAGGCAGCCAGGGCTGGATCACCAGTTTTGCAGTGCTTAAAAGTTATAATTCAGTCTGTGCTCTCTTGTATTAAATTCATGACAACTCAACAGTATTTCAGTGCAGTTCTTTATCAGTTTTAGATTACCTCATCCTATGAACTGCTCTGTTAATATTGATCCTTGTAAATCGTTTCGTTTGAGGTCTTCAAATGGAAATCTGTTATGCATTTCAGCATGGAATGTACTTACTTTGTCCTTGAAAATCATTTAAAACAAAGCAAGATGCAATTGCACAGATGATGTTACTTTTCTGAAAGGTTAGATTTACCCCTTTGAACAGTCAATAGTTGGATGAAAGCCTTCTGTGGAAAGAATGAGAATGGAGGACAAAGTAGTTGGTTGGTGCTTGATGTTGACTGAGTGAGTTATAGAGGTGCTGTGTGTCTGAAGAGCTGTGTAGCCCTAAGAAGTCATGCTGTTTTTAATGCAGCAGAAGTTGTGACTGAATGCTGGTTCCTGTACTTTCACCTGTCTAGGTCTTTTTTTCTCAGCTAAGTTTTGCTTGAATATGTACTCCATTGCCATGTTCTTCAACCCTTGTATGGCTTTGTGTGAGCTGAGAAGCATTTGCTACACTCTGCCTGCTGTGTTCTCTTTTGTTCTCCATCTATATGCACTAGGCTAACATTTGATTGTGAATTAAGGTTCTTTTTGTTTAACAAACTCCTTCAGAGAGAGTGCTAGTGTAAAAACACCACTGTTGCACAGATGTATGTCAAACTGTGAGATAAACAGAAGTTGCTCTGGAAAAAAAATGAAAGTAATATTGTGATGTGTTAGAGATCATCATTGGTCTTTACTCACTCCATTAACTTACGAGCGATGGAACTGGGTAAATATGATGCCTGGGATGGTGCGCATAAGCAAAGTGATGTAGTGGAAGGAGTGTTCTGATGATTGCTAAAGGACTGGGGAAGGCTTCCAAACTGTCTTTCCTATAGGGAAAGAGAAGCTTGCTCCTTCCTGGCAAGAGGGACAGCAAGGACTACAAATGGCTGTTGAGTTTTATGTCTTACACTCAGCACTTGCTTAGATCCAGCACATAGCTGGACCAGGTCAGCCACCATGCTTCTTTTTGAGCACATATATTGATCTGAAACAGTGTGAGTTCCTAGACATACTTTAGTCAAGGCTGCAGTAAAAACATTGGGATGTCTTTGATGAGGGACTCCCCAAAATGTAAAGAGTTTTTCCTGAAGAAATCATGGGGCTAATTAAGAGCAAAATCTAGTTTAGGTAACTGAAATTAGGCACACAGCTTGGCTAATGCACTGCTTCGTTATAAAGTGTAGTTCTAGGAAGGTTATAGATTTGTCTCTTGTCTTCTTTGTGCCGATTTAGCTGTAATCTGGCAAAACAAGCAGCTGGTGAAACGGAAAACTCAACTTATACAATTGGAAGGCTCCTGTCAGCACATAACAAAAACATGCTTGTGGAAGCTGTTAAATATGTGTTACTATGAGCTGAGAGCAGCCATCCTGAAGGCTCTCAGTCTACATTTCTGGAAGAGTAAAGGAACACACATGCATCTGAACTATTTAACTCCTACCAGTCACTGTAACTAGTTTCAGAAATTGGGAGTAATTTGGCTTTATGTTATTACATGGTTTGTTTTGGACGGTCTTAAAAAGTCCTTGGCTGAGAGTGGCCTAGTAAGCTTTTTCTGAAAGCAAAACTCTACTATTTCTGTCATTACATTTTTCAAATCTCAGCCAATTTGCAGGTGCATGAACATAGCAACAGACACAAACACATAGATACAGACGTATGTATTTCACATATACTATATACAGAATACAGAGCAGGAGGTGCTAGTCTTTTCTTGAACACGGCATGCAGTTTTCAGTGCCTTAAAACTACGTTTAATCACACACACAAAAAATAGGGTCTGTTTCTGACTGAGGAGTATGTAACTTGCTCTATTTTGTATAATTTGCTCACCTATCAGCTGACTATTTCTCTAGTACATCAAAATAATGAAAACATTTCTTTCTTCTGTTTTTTTTTTTTTTTTAAACTGAAATGAGAACTTAATTTTTGCTGGATGATTCACTTTCTACAAGTGTCATTACTTCTTCAGCCTACTCTGAGTTTGCAATAGTGACTGAAATGTTCTCAGACAAGCAGATGGGAAAATGGCCTGTAAATCTTTATAGTTATAAACGGTTTGTAAAACTTTGAACGTTGAAAAGGAAGAGCAGTTCAAATAAATCTCAACGATGATGACTCAAGGATTTAAAACATCGCTTAAATCCCTTGATTAACCCAGCTTCTCAATATTTGACATGAATCAATAACTCTGAGATGTCTTTGCTGTCCTCTAGCTTTGTAAATATTTACACAGACAGTCCCATGAAATATGACATTTAATCCCATTGAAGTAATTCTTTATATGCTGCATATGAAGAGATATAAAGTATGATAGTTCCAGTGATGCTAGTTAAATAATTGGCATTAAGGATGAAATCTGTTGCATTTCTTTTGTCAATAAGCAGGATTTGTACAATGTAGGCATGAGTGAATGGAAAACAAAATCTACCTTCTGTCGCAAATTTTAGGCCAGCTGCTGGGAATGCAGATGCCCTGATCCTGGCTGTGCCTGGGCCTGTGCCTCAGCATTAACCACAGCTTTTTAATCCAGTTAAGTGAGATGTTGAGAGTTAGATCAAGGCAACTAGTGAAAGGATGGCACATCTGTTAGCTTCTGCTCAGCCTTCCCTTTCTGGGATATGTTAAAATGAACAATTGGTGCACTCCAGGGAAGATGCTGTACCCAGAGTTTCCAGGACCTTGGAAAGACTTCTGTAGGTATCTCAGTCAAAAGGATTGTACCAGCCCTTCAGATTGTGGCTGAGATTCCTGCTAACACACAAGATTTTGCAGCAGATTTGTAGTTAAATGGTTTATCTTAAGAAGCACAGTGATATGCTTACTCTTAAGCCTCTGCACTTTTAGTCATTGTTTACTGATTCAGTCTGATTCATCTGTGGATTCTGCTAGGTTTTACATTTGTACCTTACCTGTAGGTATTCCAGAAGTAGAAGAGTTTGAAGAATAATGAGGAAGCAGAGAAAGGTCACAGTTGCACAAGGTATTCAGAGTTGGCCAACAAGAAATTGCACGTGGATCTTCCTTCAGGTATGCTCTATTCTCAGGCAAAACTGGACACTTCTGTGCTTCTGGGATGGATTCTTATCCTATAAGACAGCCTACAATGGCATGTTTGTTGAGTTAGAAAAGCTGTGCCCAGTTCTCAAATCTATGATAAAGCCTTTCTTTCTGTGGAATTTTTCAGACAGTCATAAAAAATAAACCACATTTCTGAAGGTTCTTTAAAAAAATGTTCTCTAGCTTATAGACATCCTGCCTGTTAAAACCTGGAGAAAAAGATTGCTTTCTGTGTTATGTATGTAGAAGTATATTAGCTTCTTGTTTGCTTTATTATGCCAAACCCCTTAAGAACGCTTCAGTATATGAAAAGATCTTCATGCAGGAGGAGTGATGCAGTGGTTCTGTGCTTCTGTGGCCCATTTTGAGCATTGTATAACCCAAGCAGAGGGATGTATGCCTAAAAAGGGCAGTGTGCCACAGAAGAGGTGACATGGGAATTCAAGGAAAGTCAGTTTTCCTGAGTGTATGCTCATACAGGTTTTACCTGTGTTTTTTATATATGTCCATGAATATATATAATTCTGATTCAGAGAATATCCAGATTGCATTTGGATTGCTTTATTTCTGTGTTACATCATTTATCAATTCTTATTGACTATTTCTTCCTTCCCAAGGTAAGACAGAGTAGGACCTGCAGAATATTGCTTATATTTAGGGATGTACTTTGAAAGAAAAAAATAAAGTTTATGCACAAAGGTTTGCATTTTCAGTACCACCTGTTGGGAGGCTCAAGAGACTTGAGAAGTATTTGGTTTGGCTAGAGATGGTAGGTCAAAATATGAATTAAAGCTTTCATAACTGAAAATATGAAACTAATTATCTTGGTTAAGAAAAACAGAATTTAAATTCACTTTGGCCAATTAGTGTTAGTCTTTAGACAGCATGGTAACAAATACATAAATAGTGATGGGAGAAATTAATAGAGGAGCCTTATGTGCATAGACATTTGCTCAGCCAACCAAAGTTCATAAAAGTTCAGCTGCAAGTCTGGAAGCATAACCATTTGTGTCTTAAATAGCAGACATGAAAATAGATGATTTTTTAATTTTTTTCTACATTGTATGGGTTACCAGAAAAACAATTAAAATAAAGGCCACAGGTAATGATTTTGTCTTCTCTTACCACAAAGAAAAAGATGTGAATGATATGCTGCTTCAGCTACAAAAACATACATGCAGGAATCAGTAGCAGCTGTGAGCATTAAGTGATCTGACCATTTTTTTCCTTATGTCTTTTAATAATTATTATTTCTACTTAAAGAATAATGTTTTGTCTTCCACATGTGAGGAATAGCTTTTATTGCCTTTGATGCACAGCAAAACTCAGAATTCTTCCTGCAAAAAAAGGCCAGAGAGAGGCTGAGGCAAAAAAAAACAAAACAAAAAAACCCCAAACCAACAGATTCAGGTAAAACATGAGCAGGCAGCTCACAACAAGAAAGTTTAGTGCATGACAATCTTCCTGCTGTTCCCTAGGGACTGAGCAGAACTATTCAAGAAGGAGCAGAGGGAAACAGCTGCCAACAGCTGGAAAGGATTCAAGCCAAAGTACTAGCTGGAACTTGGAGTTTGTGATGGCCTGAGCTTACCCAATGACAGGTGGGTAAGATTTACAAGCAGACAGATATCAGTCCTTAGCTATGAGGACCAGATAAAAAAACCTGCAGTGGAGTAAAAGGCATGTACAGGGCATTCTCTGAACAATCCACCAGAGCTTACTTCTAAGAGAAGTCCTGTGGTGAGAGGAATCTGTAAGCTGTGGTTGCTCATAGTACTAAAGGTAAAAGAACACTGCTATTGTATTTCTTGTGAATGTGTCCATCCATAATTCCTTCACTCAAAATGGTGATTTCTCTTGACCTTGAGCTGAGATGTAACAGGTGGGGAAAAGATAAATTTAGGAAATCCGATGGTGCAATACTCTTACTTTTATGTCTTCTTGCATATTTTCTAGCATACCATGAAGAATAATTAATGGAAAAAGCTAAAGTATCCTTGGCAAACAAACAAACAAAATATCACCCTGTTATATTTTTACCTTTGCTTCCCCTCACCACACAGACTGTTTACTCCCACAGAGCTTGAAATATTAACCCAGCATGCTAATTTATTTCTTCCAGAGTTGCCCCAGCCATTGGATTTAAAGTCTCTCTTGGAAGTACTTCAAACCAAATCTCTGGCTCCATCTCTAGCTTTGTTAATTAGGCATATTACTTTGTTGCTTTTTTTCATATCGTTTAATGCAAATGGCATTTGTGAAGTTTTTGAAAGGCATGTTTGGGACTACATTTTATGCAGCTGGCTTTAAACTGCAAGCTGCCTCAAGTATCTACTTTCGTAGAGGACAGCCTTCGAGAGCTTATAGCATGTGTATTCAGCACATTCTGTGCTTCCTTTCCAAAAGGAGTGCAATGACCAGCCTGACATGTTCCTCCCTGCCTACATTTGCATTTCTATGGCATTGTATCTGTAATGGAAGGCTTACCTGCTTTGTTTGAAGAACAAGACTCCCTCTACAAGCTGTTGCAGAAATCATAGAATGGTACGGTTGGAAGGGACCTCTGGAGATCATCTAGTCCAACCCCCCTGCAGAAGCAGGCTCACCTAGATCAGATCACGTAGGAACATGTCCAGGTGGGTCTTGAAGACGTGCAAGGAAGGAGACTCCACACCCCCTCTGGGCAGCCTGTGCCAGGGCTCCCTCACCCTCACAGTGAAATAGTTTTTTCTTATATTTAAATGCAACTTTTTGTGTTGCAGCTTTATCCCATTACCCCTTGTCCTGTTGCTAGCTACAACAGAAAAAAGGGATGCCCCAACCTCCTGACACCCACCCTTTAGATATTTGTAAATGCTTTAAGATGGTCTTTATCCTAACCAACCTTTAGGCAACTTCATAGGGATACCTTCCCATATCGGCACAAAAGCCTGTGCTTTTTCAAACAGAAGTGCATCCTTGGCAGCCATGAATTTGGACTTACTGTGATAATTCCAGCAGATAAAAGTAACAATACTGTGTCAACTGCCAATAAGATTGATGAATTTACACTAAGTAGGAAATCAGCTCAGTAATTTCAATTGTCTTGGTGTGAAGCGATATTCTGTATCTAAATAGAGGAAGAATTAGATAGAAAAGTTTAGGGAAAAAAAGAATACATGTATCCACTACAGAAATGGTGTCCACGTCCTCTTTTCCATAGAAATGCTGCCCTCCGGTGGTCTGGAAAAAAGCATACATCCTGCTTGCTGACTGCAGGGACCAGCGTGACCCAACAGTCAGAGTTCTGCACACAGTGGTTGTCAGTGAAACATCCAGGTTCTTCTGCCCTTACAGAGAATGAATCCCAAGACACAGAAAAAAAAAATATTAAGTTCTCCAGGTGTTGTCTTTCAGTCATGACAGCCAAATGCGTTTGATTTAGGGTCCAGAAGTAAATCTTCAATGTGAAAGGAAGGAATGTTGTATGGCTCAAGTATAAGGTAGATGATCTTTAGGTAGGTATGTTGCATCTCTGCTTGCTTATCATTCTCTTGCAGGGCTTCAAATGGTCATTCCAAACATGCAAGGCTGTTTCTCAGCTTGTCCTTTCTGTTTTTGGTGGGGGTTACCACGCATGCTGAGATAATTGCCCTACTGAAGAACTTCTCTCTGTTTCTGTAGAAGGCTTTTGACAGGGAAGAACTTGGCTTTTACAACATATTTTTTCCTGCTGTTCCTAGTGTATGGGGCTCCAGGTGCTGACTGAAACCGCGAATATTTTTGCTGTTTCCTCACCAAAAAAAAAAAAAAAAAAAAAAAAAAAATCTATTTTAGGAGGATGAGAAAACAGACCATGGAATTCATTAAGTTTCAGACAACTGCAATTTTCTTTGTAACCAGCAGATGTTGCTGTTGGACCAAAAAAAAAATGCCTCAAGGTCAAGTCAGGTAGCTTAGAGGACTGGTGTTTTCAGGGGGCTTCAAAAGTTTCAGGATTGTATCAAGCATCTCCAATTCTAGTCCTTTGAAATGAAGAGAACCCTGCCCCCTCCTTCCCCTTGACAGCGATAGGCATGCAACATTAGGTGACTGTGCCAACATATGGACCTCTAAGCAAAAACCCACCACCATTCCCACCACAATCACAACCTCCTTTAGTGTTCTGATTAAGTGGGTTGTTTTCTGTCAGAGTTTTTAATAAATCTTTTATAAATAGTGGTAAGCTTCACTTCATATACAATATTTGCTTCCCTATTGATGAATGTGGGGTTATTCATCTGGTCTTAGATAAAATAGCACACTTGTTGACATTGCCAAGATGTGTATAGAACATAAAAGTTACTGATGTTTGAAAAAGCAATTGAGCTCAGTGACTCATTACTGACTGCAATATTGGGAAACCCCTGAGGCTCTCTGTCGCCCTGTGGTTACAGGTTAGGTCAGTTTTCACTGTTAAACTTCCAGTATTACAGCCTTGATTCAGAAGTGTCTGTATATGCAAAAAGTAGATTTCTGGGTCCACAGGGAAAATTCTGGGTTCCTTCTATCGGCCCATGTGGCTTTATGCCAGACATATTCCTAATTCCTGGTGGGACCTGTGTGGGAAAGGACTATCTGGAGGCTTTTCTGTAGTATGCTAGGGACCATTCTCTCCCTTATTAGCCCTGAAATGTCAAATGTTGAAAGGACAGCCGTTGATCTCCACTTAATGACATTCCCAACTGTGCAACAAACCTTTTGAGAAGGGAGCATGCTGCATAAATCAAAGAGAGAAAGTCATGACTGTTCAGCAGTTTTACTGGAAAGCAGGTGATTTGAAAGGCTGAGGAAGTATGTAGTGTTTAACTGAGGTACTCAGGTATGGCTCATGAGAGGTTTGGCATGTGGGACTATCACCTCCATCCTACACTCTCGCACACATCGAATGCAGATCATGTTGTCAGAGATTTGGACTCTGACTGTACAAAGACCACTTTACCTACTGTTAGCAAAGCCAAGGCTGCCATATGCAAATTATGCAAATTGTCCTTCAGACTATCTCCTGCTATCACAGGTTCCATGCCAGCCATGCATTTTGGAAATGTTGTAGCCTTTCAGTGTTATTATGGGGATAGGTTCTGGTTTGTACTTTGAAGATCAGATGAATGGTGAAGCCTGCCAGTTCCTTCCTGCAGCTGTGCTCAGGGGATCGGCGTATCCAAAGGTGTGATAGAAGTGGGACATGGAGCAGAGCATAAGCAAAGGGACACAGCAAGGAGCTTGTCATGGCTTTGCACTGCTACAGGAACACTATCCCAGACAGTATTACATGCAGCGACTTGAAACTATTCCCAGTGAAACTGGAAGTTTTGCTGTTGATTTCAAGAAACAATAATTTTTAAACAAAAGGGAAATATTAACATTTGGGTGATATGAGGTACAAACATTTGCTTGTCTGTTCAATTTTGAATGTAGGTCTTCTGAAGGTAATAATACCATTTTTATTACTAAAATTAGTAGCTTTTGCCTTTTGCACAATTTGACCCTTTCAAATATCTCTGCAGAATACAAGCTATAAAATGCAAACTGCTTTTCCCTCCACAGTCAGTGGGGTTTCGTAAGGTCTTTATCTTGTGTTTAAAATGACAAGTCATTTTGAAAGAGGAGCATCTGGTGCAAGGCAACCGCCAGCTTAACATTTCTTTAATATTTTTTGGGCACAGATGGTAAAATATTTTATATGGAAAAAATATACCAGGGATAGTCCATTTATGTCTTTTACCTACAATAGAATTTTCAGTATGTGAAAGATTTCTGCAGCAGCTTCAATGTGTGAAATAATGTATCATGTTGTTATTTTGAAACCCAAGCAATTTTATTGCAAATTTTGTTGTGAAATATTGAAAGAAGAAGAAGGATCCTATTCATTCTCATATTTGCAGATGACCTGATGAAATTTAAAATCAAAGCACTTGGCAAATGTGAAGTATAAATACATTATCTTTTCCCATAGCATAGTTTGAATAAAAAGCATAGTTTGAATAAAAGGTTTTGTCATGCAGCCCCAGCTGGGCTTTCTTAAATTACCAAATAAAATCAAACATTCTTAAAATACACACTTATTTTTATATTCTTTTTATGTGCTACTTTCCTTTAAATGTAGCTGTATGCCTTTCCCTTTAGAGATAATGTTCCATAGGAAACATCAGGCAATTTGAAGGCCTTTAGTGAAAAGCCTCAAACCCACATTCAGGCAGGCTCTGTCCTGTCCTGCTGAGGCAATTCAGGGAAAGGAATGACTGGATTTGCAGTCACCCCCAGTTTCTCCCAGGCTCTGCATGTCAGTCCAGTCTATGAGATTTCAACTTTTAAAATCAGGTGATGTTTCTTTAGGTGCCTCATCCTGCCAAATATTGAACTGGAGCCCATGTGGTATCAACTGATGATTTCAGGCTGTTGTGTGTTTGCGGCCCACTCTGGAGCGTTTCTGTAGACTGCAGTTTGTCTGAATGCCTAAACACAGCTTCAGGAGCCCAAATTAAGAACCAGAGTTTGTAGGATCAGTCTTGCATCTGTTTCTCAGCTCTGCTTATGTTGCCTACCACTGTCAGAACTAAAGTAAAGCTCTGAATTCAAATATTTCCAGCTTTGAAATATTTGCACATAGACTGGGAAACATGTCTGTCAGTATCATGCTGTCCTCTCGATACACAGGAGGGCAGATTATCATAGAATCATAGAATTGTTATGGTTGGAAAAGATCTGTAAGATCATCAAGTCCAACCACTCACCTCACACTGCCAAGCCCATCACTAAACTAAACCATATCCCTCGGTACTCCATGGTGACTCCACCACTTCCCTGAGCAGACTGTTCCAATGCTTGACAACCCTCTCAGTGAAAAAGTTTTTCCTAATGTCCAAGCTAAACCTTCCCTGGCGCAATTTCAACCCATTTCCTCGTGTTTCCTTGTGTAACTTCAGGTATTTGGTTTAAATACATTACCTTATAAATAGACAGGAAGAAATTGCACAGGGAACACATTTGCCTTATTGAAGTTCAAAAATAAACACATCTGTAACAAAAATGCGTATTTATCAGCATTGACACCTTTTGGCCATACTTGAGTGGACTTTGCTCACTGATCTCAATGGGGAAAAGATGGAACCTGCATAGGAAATCTGTGAATATTTTTTTCTTCATCCATCCATCTATTTTGGGATGTGCTAAATACTTGTTCTCTGTTGTAACATTAACATCAGTATGTGGAAACTTGAGTTGCTAAAATAAATCAGTGAAATGCAATATATATGACTTCACATGGAACTGCATGTACATTGTTGAGCACAAGTGCTCCGTGTCTACTCTGCCGTGCCAGCTTTGATGCCAGGTACACCCTATTGTCCCACACAAGTGTGGGGCTGTGGTGGGGCAGGCATGAATCTTGGTGCTGACAGCATGGATACAGTCTCTGTAGTTCCCGAGCTGGCTAAATGTTTCTAGGTTGCCATTTAAATGACACTAAACCAGATATTTTTACCAGCTTCAGAGTATGGGGATGGCAATATCTGTAGCAGTTCAGAAAAGCACTTTCAGCATTCTGGGCCTGATTGAGTATTTGCTGAAGGCAATGAAAATTTTATTGTTGATTTGCAAGGCATTGATTTGTGAAGCTCTAACTGTCTCTCTTTATTTTTTGTAAGTTGGTGATACTAGCCTCAAACTACCCTGAGGGCATTTTTCTGACCTTAGTCGAGGCCATCCTGACTCACACTAGTATAAGAGAGTATATGCTCAAGTTCATTTAATTTGCTTTTTTACTGGAACAATGAAAGGGATAAGCTCAACCTCTATTGTCCAGACTGTGATCTGCCTACAGTGAAATCAATGGGAGACCTTTACAAAGTTGGACTTTGATGAAGGTATTGAGGAGCCAGTCCTGCCTCCAAGTCTCCTTCGATCCGTGGGAGCCCAGCCTGCTCCACAAAGTAGTCCTGTGCCTTGACACCGATTTATCCCCTATGGTCACAAGCACATGGAGGAGGAGACAGCCTCCATGGTTGCTACCTTCCCTGCCTCTCTGCTTCACATAAGATGGCAAGCTCAGAGCATGCCTCTGTCCCAGGAAGAAGGAGAAGCAAGTGCATTGCTCTGCCTGGCACATGGCTGCTCAATCCTCTCCTCTCCATGAAGCATTAATCTTCAAGGCCCTCACGACTAAAGGAGTGGGAGACATTCCCATGGAATTAACTATTCCTCTTTTTCCCCACTTAAGAAGTAAGAGCTGCAAAAATTCCCTCTTAAATAGTCACATATGAGAAAACACAACTCATTTGTCATCAAAGTAGAGCTGCTGCTGCTGCTGCTATGGGGGTTGTTTCTTTGGGGTGGGTTTGTTGCGTGTTTGGTTGGGGTTTTTTACATGTTTAAACAAAATCCATAAACCACAGGGATATGACAAGAAATGGGTCGTTTTACCTTGGCTGTAGCTGCTGGTTATTCTTGTTCAAATGTGCAGAAGTGTTGTGATGGTTACTTCCCAATGACAACCTGCTCAGGGCTTAACGTTTTTTAGTTTCATGGCAAGCTTGCAAGGTTACACATACATACTGAATGAAACATAGCCCACCAGTTATTTTTAGAGAGGCTCTAAACAAGAAGTAAATCCCTGGAGTAGTGCTGCCAGAGATCTGTAAAGTTCAAATCCAAATTAAAACTGCCTATCTTTGGCCTAGGTCCAACTTGAACTTGAGGAAAACTGTGATCTATACCTTGAATTTTGACAGAACATCCTTTGCAAGCATTTCCTAACACCTGAGAATATCTGAACGTGGTACAAACATGTGCAAATTAGAGCTTGAACAAAAAACATCTAAACATTTGTCTGAGAAAGTAGTACCAGGTGAGATACTGTTGTGAGGTACTGGTGGTAGGATTTTTAAGTGACAGTAGCTGCACCGAAATTTGGAATATCTCCTTTATTGTGACTCCTAGTTCTAATACATCTTCGTAAGGTCAAGTCCTATAGTGTAACTGTAAACTTTGGAGGAAGGAAGAAAAACATGCTGCTTTACCTCACGGATCTCTTTAATAACGACCTCAGATCTGCAAGACATAGTTTAGAAGTCACCAAGATACAATATGAAAAAAAGCAGACTCCTTTTCAGCAAGATATTTATTTATGCAAAGTAGTTGAAAGTAGTGCAGCTGAAGCATGTTCTTGATTTCTTTGCTGAATCAGAGCCTGTATCTTCTTCCTGCCAAGGCAGCGATCTTAATACCACTCCTAAATGTACCAGTAATTCTAGAAGCCCTAATGAAAGTCAAGATAATGCCACAGATTTTATAAATAAGGGTCTTTATTTAGAATACTGTTGAAAACATTCTTGGCAACCACATGGTATAAATATATAAAGTTAACGTTTGACACAACAAACCAAGCAATATTAAATATTTTCTTTTTTTCCTCTTTTTGTTTAGTGTTTTTTTGTTTCTTTTTTTTTCTTTCTTTTCCACTTTTTTTCCTTTTTTTTTTTTTTGCAAAGCAACTCTTATTTACAATTATACAAAAAATTTTATAAAAAATGGTCCACAACCTTATTTTGGCCAGAACAGGAGTAATAGGAAGGATCTGTCACGTCAGTACCATTGCAGGTTTCTATTCTCCTCCTCATTCAAGAGCCAGGTTCCTATTCCTCAAAGCCCAGATTAAACATTGGCCATTTCATGGTATACAATTTTATCTCTAGACGCATTAAATAACTTTAGTTTAACAACCAATAAATAACTAGGTGTATTTTGAATTAATACAGGTTTGAGAAGTTATATATTTGAAGGAATTTTGAGTGATATTTTTAAACTGGGACAAGCTTGAGAAGGTTTTTCAAGTCTTAGAAGGCAGGTCTTGGAGCATGGCTGAACGGATCAATTTGTTTTGAGTGCAGTCCTGCCTTTATAGCACTTGGTAGATAGGGTTGCTGCTGCTGTTATCCTGGGAAACTGGGGTGCAGTTGGGGGAAGGAATTTGGGCTCCGCTATCATTCAGACTGACTCTTTCTGGGGGAGAACAGGGACTCCCATCAGCAACAGTTTCTGCTGGAGGCAGTATAGGACATGTGGAGTTGTCAGTGGAAATCCTCTCCACAATGCTTGAGAGGCAATCCAAGCTGGAAACAACAGAACTCTTCCCATGCTTTGGATCTAGAAACAGACAAAAAGGTGATCAGTTTATCCAGTGGGTACTTAACACCAGTAGGATGCAGTTCTTTCATAAAAGCCTGGCGAGTAGCTGGCAGTGTGCATCTGAGAGCACGTACAGATTCAGAGGAAATTAATACTGGTGATGGGTGACAATGATGAGGAAACAAATTTTAATTTGCAAAATGGAAGAGAGAATAACCAAAGTATGCTACTTTTGGAGCAGGGTGGACCCAGGGCATCACTTCAGTCAATAGAAAGGGAAGGGGAGATTTGCAATCAGTTGATAATCTCTCCAGTTTGGATCAGTGATAAATAGAGTTAGAGGAGTCTTAATGCAAAACATGGTTAAAGCCTGAAAATGAGTTGAACAGAGGAATATATCTTTATCCCAGTGTTATCTTTGCAAAATAGGCAATGCAGGTATAACATATCCCCATATTTGCAAAGACATCTAGAGGAAATAAAAAACAACATGCTGGCTGAAAAGGCAGATTCCTCTTTCAGCCCAGCTGGCCTCAACTAAACAACTGGGGACAGAGAAGGCATAGGGCAGACTGCTGCCCTGGCTGCCTCCGTCTCTGTATTGCACACGGCCGTCACGGCACATACTCACCATTTGGGGTCTCGGTGTAGTAGCTGCTGTCGTAGCTGTTCCTCCTGCGAGCGCTGCAAGGAGGCCCGCTGTACTCCATCTGGAAAGGAGAGCAATCTGAGTGAGCTCACTGCTTGGGGACTGCACTTAACTGAAATCCCAGTAACCACCCAATTTCATCTTTCAGTCCCTAGTCTGTGCCATTGTTCCAGTCCTGGCAGAAATGCCACTGAGTTGTAGTTTCAATGAGGCAGAACTTAACTTGGCTAGAAGGGGATCCACCCCAGATTATTTTGTGTGACACAGCTGTTCCAAAGGAAAATGACTATTGTGTCGAATGCTGTAGCTTTACAAATGTGATGAGGTGGTTTTCCAGCATTCTGATGAGACATTGCCCTACAAGTATCTTCGATTTACAACAGGCAGACCAAGCGAGTAGTGAGCTTTCTGATTTAATTTTTGAAGGTTTTTCCAAACATGAGTCTCTTAAAAAGCCTGTAGTCTACCTTTGTCCCTTATTTCCTTTAGCTTCCCTTCCCATTTACATTTTGTACAGAAAAAATCCCCAAAACATTGACCTATATATTTGTTTTCAATACTTCTTTGATCTGCAGTGAAGTGACTGCTTCTGACAAAAGCAAGCGGCGGTATTTTGAGGATGGATCATTTGTGCAAAATCTTCCCTCCAGTCTGCCAAGTGTAAGTACTCAGTAATTGCAGATATTCAACCCAGTAATGATTATCCCAACCACCACACTGAAAAAGAAAAATCTCAGGTCTTAAAGTGCTATTGATATCTCATCCCAGACAGCTTTCCTGCACTGCTCCCTGTCCCAGATGGGGACTCAGATCCCCATCTGAGCCTACAGTCCCAGTGAAAAGCTACGGTGATGAGACACCCTTTCCAGCACCCACCCTTCTTCTCCCCTCCCTGAAACATGCACACGGGAAGGAAAGCCTAGGATCTCCTTCCCATTGCTGGTAAATGTCTATGGAGGGGAAGGAAGTGCAAGGAGAAATGGAAAATCTTTTTCTTAAGGATCAAGAAAAACCTCCTGTTGCTTAGACCCTCCTCGTTATCATGGTGAATGGCAGAAAACAAAACCCAGACTCTTGTCAGTTCCCTTGTACCTACCACCACCGAGGGGGAACTTCCTCTCAAATGTAACAATACAGCAGAAGATGGAAACAGAGATGCTTTAGGAGTTACAGGAACACAGGCTGGACTCACACTACACCATGACCCCAAGTACCTATACTGGGCAGCTTCCCTGGGATGTGTTCCTCCAGTAACTTTCCTCTGGTTCCCCAGGACATAGGAGGACCTGCCTAACTTCTCATACCAGGGAATAAAATGTGTCTAAGAGATTTTTCTTCTTTCTCAGAGATCCTGGCATGCGGGGAGGGGACCCTGCCTCAAGGAACTCAAGGCATGAGAAAGACTTTATCTTCTGCCTGGAGAGGAATGGAGAGCAGCTGCTAGAGGAAAGGCAGGAGGAGGCAACTCGCACCGCGCAGGTTTGGACCGACAGTGCCTGGGGCACCTTGGTGGCCGGGTGTCCTCCCTGGGGCACTCACCATGCCGTCGGAGCAGTTGGAGCGAGGGCTGGAAGCATCCGATTCCCCGCTGTAGTGCTCCAGCACGGGGTAGTAAGTGTCCTCCTGCTCCCGCAGCAGTGCCTGCAGGCTCTCGATGTAGCGGATGGCGTTGCGCAGGATCTCCACCTTGGGCAGGCGCTGGTTGGGGTTGGTGGAGGTGCAGCGCTTGAGGGTCTCAAAGGCCTCGTTGACCTTGCTGAGCCGCCGCCGCTCCCTCATGGTGGCTGCCTTACGGCGGTCGGCATTGGTGGTCTTCCTCTTGCAAGCCTTGCAAGCCCACAGCAGGCAGCGGCCGGCCTGGTGGTGCCCGCTGGGCGCTCGGACGTGCTCCTCCTCGTGAGGATGCCCGTGGTGGTGCCCGTGGTGGTGCGGGTGTTCCTCGGGCTTCAGCAGGCCCCCCACGTGCACCAGCCGGGGGTCCAGGTCCTCAAAGAAGTGCATGTCCGACGTGTTGAAGCACGGGTCATCGTAGAAGTCATCGGCGGCTGTGAAGGAGCAGAGGGAGCCCTCCGTCAACTCCACGGGGCCCAGTAAGTCCATGGGGGCTGCGGAGGGGACAGTGGCCGGACCGGAGAGGGACCGCGGGGGGAGATCGGAAGGGAGAGAGAGAGAGGGCTTCGATCGGCGGCTGCCACGGGCCGGGCGGGTGCGTGGAGCGGAGGCTCTCACAGCCTGTCTCAGGCGAGGCCACCAGCGCTGGCTGCCGCCGCCGGCCCCCTCCGCAGCCGCGCCGGTCCGACAGTGCCGCTCGGGGCCGTATTTATGCCGGAGCCCCCCGGCGCGGCGCGGCGGGTCGGTGCGGGGCGGGGCGGGGCGCGGCGGGGAGGGGACGGGACGGGACGGGACG